>PVJL010020687.1:0-11625 GCA_004026885.1 Lyroderma lyra
GCAAACCCCTGGATCAGTGAATTTTAGCCCTAAGTATACATCCTTTCTCACTATTTAAGAATTTACTTGATGTGAATTTATGTATTCCCAGTTTGTCATTTTTCTTTTTACTCACTTAAGGAATTTTTAAAAACATGTATGCTTCTAAAAATGTTTATGTAGTTATATTTATCAATCTCTTGTTTATACCTCCAGATTTTAAATAGAAAGGCCTCCTCCAGGTTGATAAAGGAATTCTTTCTTGTGTTCTTCTAGTATTTCTGTGACTTCATTTTTTAAATTTAAATCTTTGCTCCTTTTGAATTTACCTGGTATACAATGTGACACATGAATCCAACTTAATTTTATTAAAAATGCCTCTCCAGTTGTCTAAAGAGAATGTTTTGAGTTGTTGATCTTTTCCTCACTGATTTCAGATGCCATGTTTGTCATACACCAAATTCTGTATGCATTGGGGTCTTTTTCTGGACTTCCTGTTCTGTCCCATTTATTCATCTGTCTATTCTTCTGTCATGACTACACTTTTAATTGTTGTTTTATGTTATTTTATAGTTAGAGTTAGGAATAGTCCCCTCATTTCTGTTCTTTTTTGGCGATTTTCTTGACATTCTTGTTTTGTATGTTTTTGAAATATGTACTTTAAGTATTTGCTTGTTTAATTCTCTCCCATACTCCTTCCTCAATTTTAGGCTTTGTTATTGTAATTACAATAAATTTCTAAATTAACTCAGGAAGAACTGATAACTTTATGAGGTTGAGACTTCCTGTCTAGGAACTTGGTTGCCATTTTCTTTGTACCAGTTTTTGTCTTTTTCAGGAATGATTTAAAACTGTATTATTAAATCTTACATATTTCCAAAAATTTTTTCTTAGCTATTTCATCTTTGACTGTTGCTATTGTAAATGAAGTCTTCCCTCACCCATTTCATCTTTTAACTTGCTATGTTTGTTCATCTGAAATGTAATGGTATGTAGAATTCTGTATCATGCTATCTTACTGAATTTTCTTACTTATAGTACATTTTTAGTTGAATATCAGAAGTTTTCCATAACAATCACAAATAGTGATAGTTTTATTTCCTTCTCTAAATTTCTGTACCTCTAGTTTCTTTCTCTCATTAATTGTATTGTGTAACATCTAGTACTCCTAAGTAATAGTGAGCATCCCTCTTTGCTCCTGACTTTAGTGTGAATGTTGCCTACTGTTCCCCAGTTAACATGGTGGTCACCTTAGGACCAAGGTGTATTTTATCAAGTTAGGAAGGCCCCCATCTATTTCTGCTTACTGAGTTTAACCATATTTCTGAATAATAGTAAAGCCTCCCTAGAACGATAGGATCAAAGCTCGAAGAGGAAAATGTAGACGTTCCAGTGCGCCTCCCTCCCTTTAGGAGTAATAAATTTCAACCACAGCAAGACTGCGGTTCCACCCACAAGTTCCAAAATGATTTTAGAAAACAAGCTGGAGCTGAAAAATCACTCTCTCTTGGGTCTCACACCATTGTTCCTTTGGGTATACAAAACTAAGATTGAAAATTTCTCTTATGACTATTGTTCTCTTCCACTGTGCTTTCTCCTTGAGAAATCTTCCCATTTTGTCCTCTTTCTGTCACATTTCTGGGACCTCACATGCTGCTCGACTGTGCATTCTTCCCCCCGCTGGCCACTGCCGAGGAGCCAAGTTTATCAAAGATTCCTAGACAGTAACATAATCCATTTTCTGCTCCAAAAGACCTCTACCACTTGGTGTTCCTGGACAAAGTTCAGTATCTTTTGCTGGTTACTTCTGGAACTAAAGCAGAAAGATTGTCAGAAGAAATGAACACCTGAAAGTATGCTTCAGCCATGACAGTGCCTCCAGCAAACTGATTTGCATCAACAGTAGATGTGTCATAATACTATTATAGCTTACTTTCATTTGTGGGTGGTATTCAGATCTCCAAAGAAATTAGGTCATAATACGTTTACAATTTTTAAAGCAACAAAACATAAGCAATTACGTAGTACTAGTATTGTACTTCTGATTTTGTACTTGTCATTTGTATCATAACTTTCATTAATAAACATGAAAATTAGTAAATGTTTTATATGCTAAGAAAATGGATATACAAATGGGAAAAATCTAAGCCATTTAGTAAGTCATTTGGATGAATAATTTTCTACTGCAAAACAAAACATTTCTATTTCTATATAGTTAACAGACAAGTGGTTTTACCATTGCCTGACGGAGTGGCTGACACAAGTAACAGGATCTCAGCATAGTCTCAATTCCCCATCCACAAAAGGGCGACAGGGATGCCTTGTAGAGCTGTGTGCGAATTAACAACATTTTGTGCATAAAGTGCTTGGCACAGTGGTAGTGTGATGCAGGGCCTTAATAAATGAGAGCTATTACTAGTACAGCCTATTGTTAAGGGCTGTCATAAAGTCTGTTGTTTTTCTTTAATTTATATGAATTTAGAGAGCAAGGAGAAAATTTGATGCAGCTTGGATCTATTAATAATTGCATCTAACAGCTCGTTTATCCACATATCCTCCTTTCTGAGAGTTAGAGCCAAGGTGCCTGTCGGGATTTGACTGAAGTCTCTGCTCTGGCTCTTTTTAGGAATTAATTTGGGCAGCCATGCCACCTAACACTTGTCTAAAACCTTATGCCCAAAAATATGTTATTAACTTCTATATTTGGTTTTTGTCAGACAATTGTTCAGTGACTATCTGATAAGTGGAATAAAAGGTACTACCAAAGACTAATATGATTCATACCCTATATATTTAGAGCTATAAAGAACTCGAGCATCTTTTATTTACACATTCATTAAATAATTTGGAATGTTTGTTTTGTGCTAGATTTGATCTGGAGTAAGAGACAATGCTGTGCCCTAGAGATACATAGGTGAAAAGTAGAGCCCTACTTTGAAGAAGCTTACAGTTAGTATGGTGTCTAGAAAGGAACTTCAAAGCCACCTCTTATAATAATATAAGCCTTCTCTGATACCTCTAACCCTGCGGTGAGGGAAACAATCCTCTTACGGTATATGGTCCCATAGCCCCTTATGCTTGCACTTACTTTAGCATTTTTCACACTTTACTTTGTCTTCTATGCTAGATTTTAGGTTACTTGAGAACAGGGACTGTCATTCATTATAGAAGAAAAAGAACTAAAATACAATCTCAGTTCTTTTTTTTTTTTGCTTTTCGATATGTGGGCAGCTCCCTGACTGGGAATCGAACCCAGGCCGCAGCACTGACAGCGCGAGCGCCGAAGCCTTAAGCCACTACACCATCAGGGACCTCCCGATCTCAGTTCTTAACCTAAAATTGAGTGACAAAGACATATATAAACTACTAATATATAGAAATGACTTCAGTATAAATTTGCATGGAATAAACGCTACAAAATATATGCTACAGGAGGTAGGACGTTTTACAGGTTATTTAGAGGAGATGGCATGTGAATTTGGAAGGAGTTGTGTTTCTGTAGGTAAGGAGGTGGGGAGGAGCATCCGAGATGAGTGAACATCATGAGTAAAGGCAGAACAGTGCATGGATTGCTTGAGAAGTAAGTAGCAAGGAGTACAATGTGAGTGGACTCCAGCAAGAATGCTGGGCAGGGGCTTGGTTGTAGCTGACCTTGAATGCAGTAGTAGGGTGTTTGGGTTTTCTTCTGCAGGCAACGGTGTGTTGACAGTGGTATCTGTGTAAAAGGGACTTGCATTTTGTGAACAGTGTAAATCATGGGAAGAGAAATACCAGATTGAGGAAGAGCAGTATGGAAATTTCCAGTAACGTGGACAAGAGATGTGAAAATGAAAATAGACATGGAAGAGAGTAATTTTGGAAACATTGTGCAAATGGACATGTCAGACCCTGATCTGAGATAAGGATCAGAAATTGTAGTTAGTCTTTATCTCAAAGGTGATGGTAGAAGCTCCGGCAGTGGCCAGGATCACCCAAGAAGAGTCCAGAGGTTCCCTAAACTCGGGCTTCCTCTCCTATAACGCAACCCACTGTGTATGCAGGTGCCACCTAGCTCTCTTCACGTTGTGGAATTAGAGCTCAAGAAGCTGGTGCAAATACTCACAGTGGCCAATGTGTTGTAATGTCCTTTGTCTCTGACTCAGCGTCCACGAAGTAGGCAGGCCAACGTGTTGTTTGTAGGTAGGGTAAAAGCTCACACCCTTCACTGTACTCTGTAGTAATCACTATTCTGACCTCTGTCACCATATGTAGATTAATTTTAGCTGTTCAACTTCTTATATAAATGGAATTAAAAAGCATTACTCTTGCATCGGGCTTCTTTCATCCAACATCATGTTTGTGAGATTCATTCATATTATTGCATATGGGCATAGTAATTTATTTCTCATAGTATTGCAATGTGTGAATAATTAAAAACTTGTTTATTTTTTCTTCTAGTGATGGATAGTGGGGCAGTTCCCAGTGTTAACTATTAGAATCGTGCCGTTATAAATACTTTTATGCATGTCTTTGTGAATATATGTATACATTTCCATTGGGTATATTCTGAGAGCTGGATCAGAGGGTGTGCACAGATACTGCCAAACAATTTTCTGAAGTATTTGTACCAAGCTTTTTTCCCACCACTGTATGAACATTCCACCAGTGTGTGAATATTCTGGTTTCCCTGTGTATTCTTCTACCACTGTTCTATCTTTCTGGTTTTGTTTTTCAGACTAATATGCTTTTATTTTACCATTGTGCATATAAGGAAAGATATATGCCAGTGGTACACTTCCAGTTTTACAGGACAATCTCACAAGTATTTTTGTTATTTAGAAAAAGAGATAACCTAAAGTACGAAGTTGTTACCAGGGTAAATTGTCAAGAAAATCAGAGCCACAGATTTTTGTAGGTTATTTTTTCCATGAAAACAACAACTTCTAGTCTTCAGACTTAAAAAGACCGGGTTATTCAAATCATGTTTGTAAAGGTCCAGTTTTAAGCAAAACAAGTTGAAAACTGTTATGAATATTTGCATAAGTCCATATTGTCCAGGAAAGAGACTTGATATTCTTCCAAATATTCCTAATTGAAAGCAAAAAGAAATCTATACAGCTGAATCTTCCCAGTAAGCAAGAACAGACAAAGTCATAGAATTTTACTACTAGTGAAATTAAGGGTACAGTAGTAATTTTCCACCTAAATAAGTTCATATGAAAATAAGAGAGAACACATCCAAAGTTGCCTTCTTTTTTAAAAATCCCTCTGTAAGCGATACAGTGAGCATTTCAGCCACCTTTGGTTCTCCCATTTCAATCCTGAGAAAAGTATTTCTCCTCCCCTACCACTGACAGAGGAAGTATCCCTCCCTCACGGGCTCTCAGACAACCCATAAGGGTTCCTCAGTGATTGTGGTGATAGTGGTGGTGACAAGTTGAGGTCTTTTATGTGCTGGCAGGACACTGGGGTCCATCACCATTTCTGGAGATGCTCGTTTGCCACAGACCAGAAAATGGAGCTGACAGTGGATTGAAAATGTTCATCCAGCAGGCAGCAGCCTAAAGCGGGTGGGACTGGAGCAGAATGAATGAGAGAGGCCCAGTCAAGTAGGGTCTTACATGATACTGTAAGAAGTTTGGCTTTTATTTGTAGTGGTATGGGAAACCATTGCAGGATTTTGAGCAGAGGATTCAAAATCTGACTTATGTTTTACACGGATCACCCTGGCTCCTGGGTAAAGAATTGACTGTGTGTGGGGATGGGCAATGGTTGATGTGGGGAGATATTTTAGGAGGCTACCACAGTAATCCAGGTGGTACCAGACAGTGGTGGATACAACATGATGGTAGAGCCAGCATGATTCCATGATGAATTAGATATGGGGTGTAAGAGAAAGAGAGAAGTCAAGGATGACTCCGTGGATTCTGACCTGAGCAGCTAGTAGGATGGAGTTGCTAGAGGCAGAGATGGGGAAGGTTGGGATGGAGCAGATCTTTGCAGGAAAACCAGAAGTTTGCTTTTGGACATGTTAAGTCTGAGATGTCTGTTAGACAACGAAGTGGAGATACTGAATAGGCATGATGAGTATTGAACTCAGGAGAGGTCTGGGCTGGGGATACATACTTAGGAATAATCAGTACACATGATATTTAAAGCCACAGGGCTAGATGAAATCACCAAGGGTGTGAATATTGATAGACTGAGCCCTGGGTCCTCCAAAGATACAAGGTGAGGCGGAAGAGGAATAACCAGCAAAGGAAACGAAGGAGAGGCCAGTTACGTAGGAGGGAATCAGAGGGTGTACAATGTGCTTGAAGCCAAATGCACAAGTGTTCAGCTGTGAGACGTGGCACTGATGGGTCAAGTAAAATGGGGTCTGAGAACTGACCATTGGCTTTTACAAAAAATGGTCACCGGTAACTCAAGAAGAGCACTTTCAGTGGCATGGTGGGGGATGAAACCGGTTTTAAAGGGCGTGGGAGGCAAGAAATTGGACACAGTGAATACTTAAAATTCTTCTGAAGAATTTGCTCCAAAGGGAAATCAAGAAATGGGGTCATCATTTGATAAGAACCGTTTTGGAGGTGGTGTAGTAGGATGAGAGTTAGGCTATAATGGGTTTAAGTGAAAGTGGGAAGTGAAAACAGCAAATATACATGACTCTTAAGGCGTTTTGCTCCAAGAAATGGGATAATGGCTTATGGAGAAAGTGGTCAAAGAAAATGTTTTAGAAATGTTTTTTAAAAAGATACGTGTGCATGCTGATGTGAATGATTCAGTAGGGAGCAGAAATAAAGAAGAATCATTACAGGGATGCCCTTGAACATGTGTGAGCAGATAGAACCTAGTGCTTGAGTGGAGGAGGAGGAGTTGGCTTGAGATAGGAGCTTGGGAACCAGCAGGAAGGCAAAGTATGAGGGTGTGTATGCTGGTTGGTGGGTCAAAGTGACAGTGCAATCTGGGACATTACCTTCTGACTGCTTCAGTGTTCTCAGTAAAGTAGAAAGTAAGATCATCAAGTGAAAGCGAGGAAGAAATGGGAGGCAGTGTGTTTCTGAGAGAGAAGGTATGGAATACTTGTCTAGAGAATAGAAGAGTGACTGGTCTATGACATATGGTGTGATTATCAAACATTATGGTCATGAATGTGAAATGAGGCACATCAGCATGGCTGTGAGTTTTCCTTCATCCACATTCAGTTCACAAGTGCAGCTTGAGTAAGCAGTTGGATTTAGAGCAGAAGCAAGAATGGCAAGAGAATGATTATAGTAATTGATCATAAAATTTAACCTGGAGGAATAGAGGACATATAAGGATGAGGGGCAGTGAAAGGTGGCCTGATCAATGCATGGAAGACCCAGGGACTTGAAGGGTCACTGGGGTCACGTACCAGAGTGAGCTGACAGGATGAGAGATAGTGGCCTGCGAGTGGACCGCAGGGAATTGGTGAGAATCCTACTCATTTACCCGAGTGGGACTCTAGTGAAGTAAACTGAGGATGAGATCATTGCGAGTGAGGAGGTGAGCAAAACTAGGGGCCAGGGTGGGAAGGATCACCTATGTGTATACTGAAATCACTGAAAGGGAAGACTGGAGAGAAGTGAGATTAAGCCAGGAGATAAAATCCTTGAGAAATGGGGTGTGTGTGTGTGGGGGGGGGGGATGATGTGGAAGTAGCAAAAATGTAAGGCATTAGGTGATCTAAAGTGATGACAGATTTAAAGCTGGATCTGTATTCCAGGGCCAAGGTTAATTATATTGGCAATTCCACTTTTGGTTAAAATCAGGTAAAGGCAGATGACTTTAGAATTGCATGTTGCTTAATGGAGGGGTGTCCAACCTTTTGGCTTCCCTGGGCCACACTGGCAGAAGAATTGTGCTGGGCCACACATAATATACACTAACACCAGTAATTGCTGATGAGCTTAAAAAAAAAAGTCCATGCATAATTTTCATAATGTTTTAAGAAAGTTTACTAATTTGTGTTGGGCTGCATTCAAAGCTATCCTGGACTGCATGTGGCCTGTGGGTTGGACAAGCTTGACTTAATGTCACAGAAACTGTATTACACTATTTTTTCTTTCTCAGAGTGCTTAAAGTTTTACACACACACACACACACACACACACACACACACACACCAGGAATCAAAAATAAGGATCATGTATGTTTTTTAAAATTAGAAAGTGATAGTATCATTGAGTTCAGTGTGAATTGTTATTTCCTTTGGGGTTTGCCATTCTGATTGCATCCTAGAGTATGGACTAGAAACTACTGAAAAGAACAAAATACAAATTTAACCTGGGGCTTGAAACATTCTCGCTACACACACACACACACACACACACACACACACAATTTTTTTAAAAAGGGAACTAAAGAGAGCTAATATGTAATCTCTGAAATATTTAGTCAACCAGAGACAGAAACAGGTGAAAGAAGGGGTAGAGAGAGAGAGAAAGAAAAAAGGAAAGAAAAGAAAAATGTGCTGCTTTGGGGAAGAGTACAATTTAGCCACAAATCGGCATGTCATAGAATTGTGAAGTGTTTACATTCTCTGGGAAACAAAAAAAGCATGATGTTTTAAAAGATAAAGATGAATGAAGAGAGCTTATGAACTGTACAGTCTTGTTTTCCTTGGACTCCTCAAATGTTATTGTTCACTTCTTTCTTGTTTTGAAGGGAATCTCTCATTCTTGACTTAAATCCTTTAAACAAGTGTGTTTATTTAGTGATTTAGCATACAGAGCTGTTGTTCTTCAGACAAGGCCCCCACACCCTTTAGAAAGCCGAGGGCCTTAATACAGTGATACTTTCTTAAGACTGGAAAGAATGTTGGTAGACAAGAGGAGATGCACACTTTGTTCATTTCCTCTGTTTTCTCATTGAAAGTCTATTAAACTGTTTGGAAAGGAAATGATAAAATAAAAAGGTTTGGAGGAATTAACCAAGTAGCTTTACAGTGGCTGCCATCTCTATTGCCTCTTAGAAATAGCCTACAAACACAGAGAAGTAGGGAGAAAATATTTGCGTTACCATGATGTGGATAATAATTTACCCTGGGAAAGTCAGTAGCTATGATTCAATCATTTTCTCCTAGTGTAGCACTCATTGCAAATACACGTTACGGTGCCTAATGAAACTTTGAAGAGGCTAAAGTTAGTCTGGGCAGGGTGCTGGCAGGGCATACTGGCCCCAGGGTGTTAGAGCCAGACGGCGGGGGTGACCCAAATCGTCCAGGGGGACACACCATTGCAAACATTTAAAAATACAGTATAAGAAAGAAAAAGGAAAGCATAAAACTTTATATAAAATAGGTTTATAACATTTAAATGTTATATATAATCCTTCTAGTGTAATTGAGATAAAATAATTAAAAATAATGAAATTAATACTGTTATCAAATGAGTAAAATTTAGTTAATCATGAAAAACAATTGGTATTATTGGGTCTTTTAAAAAATAGTATCATCTTAAAAACAAAGTGCATTGATAGTGTTATCATTGCAATAAAAGCATATCTTTTTAGCAAATTTTTCCTGATGCTTTAAAAACTCAAACTCTGTGCTCGCTTCGGCAGCACATATACTAAAAACTCAAACTCTATAGTAGTTGTAAAATGGTGAACAGAGTTTTGTCCTAATTACTAGTATTTTCTTCTCAACTGTCATTTGAAAATAATTTCTCTTTTCTATCATTTTTTTCTTTAGAAACAGCAATATTTGTATGTTTCACACATTACATCCTCACTACACACTATGTTTCACACGTTACATCCTCACTACACACTATGAACTAGGTACTGTCATTAGCTCCATTTTCCAAACAGGAGAACTGGGGCTCAGAAATAAGTAATTTGCTCATGAACGTGTAGTAAACAAGAAATGGACCCTTGCAGTCAGATCCCAAAGCTCTTCCTCTTAGACCCCATGGTTCTCTCTGAGCCTTTCTCAGGCTCAATTTTCTCATCTATAAAATAGGGTCAATAACTCTCTCGTGGTGGTTGTGACAAGCAAGATGGAGTTGGGGCAGGGAAGGCATTGATTCTGTTTTTATCTGTTTCTGTATTACTGGATTTGTGAAAATGTACATGAATTATTCATGCACTTTTTAATGAAGAGAAAAAATGAAGGCCCATAAGAGTGCCTGGCGCAGACGCACCTAATAAAGATGTTGTTGTTACGTCTGAGGCAATGTCAGTGTCTGTGTGACTAATAGGGATTTGTCAGCTCTGCAAGCTTGGAGGTGAGGGGAAGAAATGAGATGGGACAACGGCTAGAGATGGATTCAGCTTAGAGGTTTCCACTTTTCAATAGGAAGGGCTTGTACATCCCAAAATGAAGGGTGGAGCCCAGTGGGAGGGAGAATGGATTGGTTTACGCAATTGCCAATTAATGAATGGAGATAAGCCCCAAGTAATGGGTGGAAGGGAAGCAGGGAACGGTCCTAAGATCCTGAATGAATTCTTTATTTTGGAAAAGGTTAACAGTGATTTAATTGTTAGTATATAAGCCTTGTTTTATAAGCTCACTGAGGTAATAAAAATACTGAAATCATTCTGGAAGATGAGAAAGGAATTAAAAGAACTCTAGGGTTTTATCTACTGTTTTTGGGGAATGTGAGAATAGGTTTTCTGAAGAGGAGGCCACAATTTATTTTCCATTTGTGGGGTACAGTGGTAGATGATGCTGGCAGAAGAACATCTTTTAAAGCAGCTCCCCTTGGTGTAAGTCAGAGGGGCAATGAGAGGAGCTATTTCTGCAGCTGAGAGAAAGGCTCAGAGCTGTCTTCCTGGAAACAGCTCTCATTTCAGAGACTAAAATAGATTGAAATACTGTGCGTTTGGGAATCGGGGCCCTGTTCATTCTAAGCACATCTGTTGGTAGTTGTTGAAATTCAAATAGATTCAAATAAAGTCCAAGCAATGCTCATATTACACTTACATATTTCAAGAAGTGTTTAAAAAACACATATATAGAAACCTCCAGTCACTGATACTACCTAAGACACAATAGAGAAACCACTGACTTTCTGCCAACCATAGTTACTTGGAGCCTGAACCGCAATGTTGAATTCCTTTAAAATGACCCTTCCTCCCTACCTGAAGTTTTCCACTAGGATTCATTTTCATTTTCAAAAGTTTAAATATGAACTATATCAAATAGTTGTAGATTTTGATTTCAGTCGTTCTGCAGGCTTCAGTAATTGAAATGAGATTGTTGGACTATTAAACTCATAAAGCCAGGCTTGAATAAGTGTTTTCTTCTTTGTCTTTCCTCCAATTTTAGTTAATGAAAGTTTTCATTTAGGTGCTGCAGTGCAGGAATTTGGTACGTCTTATTTATTTACACAAAATACCATTCTGTAGAGGATTCAGGTCCTCTTATGAAGGCAAGCACAGGACAGAAAAAGAAGAGAACTTGTCTTTTAAAATTTATTATTTTTTAAATTCAGTATAGTTGATATACAGTATTAGAGGTCTGACGATTAAGTTTGTGAACTTGCCACCATGCTCTTACATTGGCAGCACTGTACAAATAATTTGGTCAGGTTTCATAACCTTGGTATATACGTGTCTCACAGCTGTGTTCATGTCGACGTGGTGGTGTCTTGCTGAGTGGCGTTCATTATTGCATGTTTTTATGTGCCATTGTGAGAAGATCAG
>PVJL010020688.1:0-11664 GCA_004026885.1 Lyroderma lyra
ACTTTGTCGCTATTTATTTTTGTAATTACTTGATTAAAATCTGTTCCAGTTGACTGTAAGATCCCTGAAGTTAGGGGCTATGTCACTTTACCACTGTTTAACCCTCAGCCCTTACATCAATTGCTTACTTCTCATCTGCACTCAGATGTCTCAAAGCAGCCTGTAAATCAACATCTCTGAAATAACACTCCTCCCTGACGAAAGTACTCTCTACAGGTCTCCCATCCCAGTAAATAGCACCTTTACCCATTCAGTTGCACAAATCTAGAAGCTGGAGTCATACTTGACACATCCCCTTCTTTTACCATCCCCTTGACCAAATCAATTGAGCATAAGAAACGTCTGGAGATTGAAGAGGCTCCCAAGAGAACCCAAGCTTCTTCACAGAAGAAACTATTTTGATGAGACCCACACCGGGAGCAGAGGAAGCAATCATGCCACGCAGATGAGTGTGTGTGTGTGTGTGTGTGTGTGTGCGTGTGTGTGCGTGTAGAAGGGTACACACGTGCTCAGAAAAGACTGTCACTTCTTTTTGACACTGGGCATCTCATTCCTATTACCAGAGAGTTACGTTCAGTTAATTGGTGCAGAATTTTTCTCTGTACCAAGAGCCAGGCTTCATTACTATACAAGCTTGCCTCAGGTGCAAGCAGCAAGAAGATCTGCCTGGCCATGGATGAGAGGCCCTGAGTACAGTCAGTGATTGTGGCCAGGAAATGTGGAGCACCTGTGAAGCCCCTGCAGGCCACGCCTGGTCCAGAAGATGCAGAGCTACCTAGGGCAAACCACACCTTTGCCTCTCCAAGAGCCATCTCTTTATCACAAACATTTTTCTTCTTTTTCTGTATGGTTCAGCATTAAAGACAATTTGATTATTTCTCCCATGCACTGGTAGGATTCCCTATTCCCAGATTTAAAAGATTATCTTTCCATTGATGAAATCAAGACTCAAAAATTATTGCTTAAAATGGGATCAACAGTCATTTCTAGAACTTTTAGTTTCCACACATTATCAGTATTTATATATGTGAGTGTCCCACACCAATTTAGAAATCATCATAAATAACAAACTAGAAGTAGAATTAGGTGAGCATTTTCTTTGTATTGTACCCAACTGGCCTGCTAATTACTTCTTTATCAGAAGGTTCTTTCCATGGATTTACTTTGTTACTCACATATAACTTTCCTCGTTTCAGTTACTTCCATAATATATAACATTTCTGCTGTTTTTTTTTTAAAATAAATTGAAGAAAAATGCAAAGCTATACTTCTTTTGGTTGCTATGCTGTTCTCAAACTTTTTGGCCTTAGGACAGCTTTCATGCTAAAATATATTTGAGGACCTCAATGAATTTTTATGAGAATTATATCTATTGATATTTACCACATTATTAACCAAAATTAATATTTTAGAAACAATAAGGCATTTGAAAATAACAAAACTCATTACATGTTAATGTAAAGAATGTAAGTGAAAAATAACTGCAGTAGACACTCTGTTAACCAGAACTCAAGCAACCAGCAAAAAATAAAAATATATAAATACAAATTAAAATTGCTGGGTGGTTCCCTGGGTTGAATTCCTAGTCAGGAAACTACACCCCCCCCCAAAAAAAAAGAAAAATAAAATCAAGTCTAGTGGAAATGTAAATTTAAAGGTGGTGTGCCAAGCATGAACTGGGAGTAAGTACATAGTATTAGTTAGACCTATTTTTATTTTTTTTATTTTTATTTATTTATTTATTTATTTAAAAAGCATTATAAATTTATTACAATACTGTAATGCAAGTATCCTATTTAATTTACACATGATTGAACATTCTCAGTGTTTAGACCTATTTTTAATCATAACCCTCAAGCAACCAGAAACTGCATTTACCCATCATCTCCCTACCAATCCCCATGGGTGCCCGTTAGTTCAGACTCTACTGTATTAGGAAGCAAAGAAACAATATGTTTTGGGTTACCTAATGACTGCCTTCCAATTTCTACATTCACAGAGGTGTAATGTGAAGTTGTAGTTGTCTATTTTTATGCTCCCTGTAAAGAGATTATGTGCACTTATAGTCACTTGTTCTATCAAAAGGAAAATCAAGTAGTTAAGAGGCATAATGAAAATTAACCTCCATTCTCAATAATCTATTTAAAGTTAAAATCTGTGACTTAGTTATGGAAACAAGTTCTACAAGAAAGAAAAATCTTTTGCTCCATAAATAATTTGTATCCTAGAGAAGCATACTGACCTCTATAGAGAAACCTGGTAATTGTTTGTGTAGTTCATGTAACATATGAACACCCTGCTCAGCAGGGACTGTTTCACCTGGTTGGTCACTTTTCCAGAAGAAGCAATTCCTCTGGAACCAACAGTGGTAAAAATCATTGATATGCAAGTCACCCTGATCCAAACTAGGTATGAGGTCTAACCAGGTTCAACACCCCACTCAAACCAGTCTTCCTTACCCAAAGAAGGCCTCTCCACATGTTAGTGTCCTGTCTGCCACTTCCTCAAGTTGAGAAAGTGATAGTAATGAACTTGGGTAAATAATTTGGGATAAGGTAAATGTCACCATGAAACCGCGTTAATCTTAGGCCTATTTTCTAGTGGATTATGCCTATTTTGGTGAAGTAGAGAGTTGTAATTTAATACTGTGTGAGAGTAGTCTAGTATATTACTCAATGCAAACTCTGTACCTATGTTATACATATTTTCACACTAATAGAGAAAGTTGTCATTAAAAGAATTTTTGAGTAAATTAGTCACCTAACATTGATTACAATTTCCTTTTCATCTGTAACCCAATATAGACTCCTTCCTATAGCTTTCAAAAATAGATTACTTTACGTATCAGATTTCAGAAAGAAAATAAGCCCAGAATGAAAGAGAATATGATAAAAATCTTATTGATTATATTAAACCACGAGGTTGCAGAACTTTAAGGAAGTTAAATAGAATTATCATTTAAAGGGAGACAGACATGAAAATCTTAACTGGGCAATAAAATAGAAAGGATGGTGCTCTCAACCCCATGGCCCAGGTTCGACTCCCAGCAGGGAACCACCAATATAAATAAATAAAATAAATAAATAAATAATAAATAAATAGTTAAAAACAAACAAAATAAGATAAATGAAAAGGAGTCATGGTCTTTTGCTTAGGTGGCACCAATTTTCACACAAAAATATGGTAGTGCCACAGTACTAAAGGAGAAACATTTACTGGCATTTCTGGATTAAAAGAACTAACTGGGTTCCAAAGGCTGGAAATAATTCTGAAGGTTTAGGAAGATTCCAAGAATCAAAGATTCAAGAGCACAAGGTGGACCACATCCCTCAGCCCTCACATTCTCATACAGGTGATTCCTCGTCTGTCAGCTCCTTTGTCTCTGCCCAGAGGACTCCACACCCTGATTCCAGCAACTCCTCACGTCCTCTGGTTGCTGCACAATTTAAACCTGGAAATGGAGCATTCTCTTCAGGTGAACCTGGGCTCTGACCTGCTTATGTTAGGCTGGTCTGTGCCTAGCACTGCCATCTACTCAGCTACCCACCAACAGACGTGGAGATTCAGTCTTTTTCATTTCTTTACACAGCTCCTACTATGTACCAGGCACTGTGCTAGGCATTGAGAAAAGAGCAGAGAACAAACAGACTGACTTCCACTCACCCAGAGCATTGTTGTGGTAGGTAGCATGAGAGGTAAGCAAATAAACACTAAGGGTACCACATGCCCCAGTGAGAACAAACACTATGAAGAACAAATAAGCCAATCAAGAGAATACAGAGATGGATAGAGGCCTTCTATTTGGTCTGAAGTAGTGAGAAAAGGCCTCCCTGATGAGGCGATATTTGAGCAGAGCCTGGGGCTCAACTCCACACCATCTGTCTCATTCTGGGCCACTTGCTTCTTCTCAGCTGCTGACTCCATGCTGGCACTTCCAGTTTTGCTGCCATCAGCCTAGAATATCTGGACCCATCCTCCTCACTCTTACTTGAAATGCCCACATGTAAGGGCTGTTTCCTGAGCAACTGCCAGTGGGGCTGCATGATGTAATCCAGAAATGCAGAGGAATCAATTGCCCCTGAATAAATTTTGGCCAGTAGGAGACTGATCATTGGAGGAGATTGGAGGATACTGGGCAGATAAACCTGCTCTTCCTTTCCCCTCCAATGGACTGTTCCAGTGCATGTGTTTTCCATACAGCCTGTCTGGATTCGACCTGTGTGACCAAGCCTGATACTCACTGAGGGTTGGATTGTCTTCCCCAAAAAGGTATGTTGAAGTCTTAATCCTGGTACTCGTGAATGTGACCTTGTTAGTAAATAGTATCTTTGAAGATGAAATCAAGATAACAGGAGGTCAGTAGGATAAACCATAATCCAGTATCACTGGTGTTCTTATAGAAAGAAGACAAGACTGTCACACACACATACACACACACACACACACACACACACACACACAGAGAGAGAGAGAGAGAGAGAGAGAGAGAGAGAGAAGCCACTGATGAGAGAGAGAGCTTGGAGTGATGCATCTACCAGCCCACAAAACTAAGGAATTCCAACTCACTCCTGAAGCCAGAGAGGCGAGTAAGGACCCCTACAGGTTTCATAAGGCATGTGGCCCTTCCAACATCTTGATGTCATAATTCAAGCCTCCAGAGCTGTGAGACAATAAATTCCTATTGTTTTAGGCAACACAGTGTGTGGTATTCAGCCCCAGGAAATTAATACACTGAGTGATCACCTGTGGTGGGTTGTACCTCCCAAACAAAACACTGGAACAGTCCTTGTCTGAAACTGTTTTCCAGAGGACTATGAATATGGAAACCAGAGACCTGGATAAAGTAAAGGATGATATTTGAGGACAGAGATTACAGACAGAGGCAAGAGTCAATGTAAAGGCCCTGCCTGAGGTGGCAGCATGATTGATGTGTTAGACAAACAGGACAGATACCAGGACATCTGGTAGTGAATAAAGGCAAGAGTTTCATGAGATAAAGGCAAAGAAGGACCCAAAGACACCATTCCTAGAGGCTTGTAGGCCACAGAAAGGATTTTGTATAATTTTAACAATGTACTATTAAGATATAATTTACACATAGTAATAAAATGAACAACTCTTAAGTGTATGGTTTTATGAAATGATTTTACATATTGCAGTGATTTAAATGTGTACCCCAAAATTCATGTGTTAAAAGCTAACCACTGTCCCTAAGGTGACTGGATTAAGAGGTGGGGCTCTTGGGGGGTGATTAGGTCATGAGGACAGCTATTTCACAATTGGGCCTTCATAAAGAGGGCCAAAAGAGCTCCCCTGCTCCGCTCTGCCCTGTGAGGCTGCGATAAGGAATCTGTGATCCAGGACAGGGCCCTCACCATGCTTGAACCCTGATCTCAGATTATCAGGCTCCAGAACTGTGAAAAACAAATTTCTCTTCCTTATAAGCTACTTGATATTTTATTATAGCAGCTCAAATGGACTAGGGCACACATGCATAGTCAGCCCACTTCTATGGTCACCACCCAAGTATCGAACATTCCCATCCACCCAGAGAATTCCATCCAAATTTCCAATCAATACAATTTACCAGGCCTGAGGTAACCACTGCTCTCACTTTTATCACCATAGATTTGTTTTACCTGTTTTAGAATATCATATAAATGTAACCATGTTATGTACTGCTTTTGCTTGACATGCCTTTGTGATTCATCCAGTTTGCTATGCATATATACTTCATTTATTTTATTGTGAAATAGCATTCAATTTCCTGTGTTAAAGGGCTCTTCCCCAGAAATCCAGCCATAATAAATGCTTCTATTTTTCCTATTACATGACTGAATACTATCTGGTCACCCCTCCTAGGTCGAAATTTGGTTATCAATTTTCCTGCTGATGAATATTTGGGTTAATAGTAGTTTGGGCCTATAATGAACAAAACAGCTAAGAACATTTATTTGCTCTGCTCTGCTCTGCTCTCCTCTTCTTAGACATACACAATCATTTCTTATTTTCTAAACCTACCAGTGTGCTCTCTCTGTCAACAGGAGTAGGTTTATATAAACTTAATTAGTATTTCAAAGTGGTTGCATCATTTCAAACTCTCATCAGCATGTGAGTATCCCAGTTATTCATCATCCTCATCAACACACGGAACTGTTTTTTTTTATTTTTATTTTTTTAATTCATTTTTATTGTTAGACTTATTCGGGTGACATCTGTTAACAAGGAATACATAGGTTTCAGGCATACAATTCTACAGTGCATTGTCAACTTGATGTATAATAAGTTCACCACCTAATGTGACTTCTCTTTCCATCACCTTATATTTAGGTTCACCCCCTCCTCTCCCACCCCATCCCCTTTCTCCCCTCCCTAACCGACTCGCCCCAAATAAACATTAAACTATTGATTGTGTCCATGGGTATTTTGTTTGTTCATTTCATTTTTTCTTGGCTTTCAGTTTTATATTCCGCATATGAGTGAAATCATGCAGTTCTTTGTTTTCTCTGTATGGCTTATTTCACTTAGCATGATGATCTCCAGGTCCATTCATTTTGTCGCAAATAGCAATATTTCATCTTTTCTTACAGCTGAGTAATATTCCATTGTGCATATGTACCACAGCTTCTTTATCCAGTCATCTGTCGCAGGGACCTTTGCTTGTTTCCATGTTTTGGCCACTGTGAACAGCGCTGCGATGAACATTGGGGTACATAAGTCTTTGCGAACAAAGGTTTTCAAGTTCTTTGGGTAGATCCCCAGAAGGGGGATTGCTGGGTCAAATGGTAGCTCCATTCCCAATTTTTGGAGGAACCTCCACACTGCCTTCCACAGTGGTTGTACCAGTTTGCACTCCCACCAGCAGTGTACCAGAGTTCCTTTTTCTCCACATCCTCTCCAGCACTTGTTATTCCTTGTCTTGTTGATAATAGCCATTCTCACAGGTGTGAGGTGGTATCTCATTGTGGTCTTGATTTGCATTTCCCTGATAGCTAAAGAGGATGAGCATTTTTTCATATGTCTGCTGGCCATTTGTATTTCCTCATGGGAGAAGTGTCTGTTTAGTTCTTCTGCCCACTTTTTAATTGAGTTCTTTGGTTTTTTGTTGTTAAGTCTTATTAGTTCGAGAGAAGACAAGATGGCGACTGGAGAGGAGTTTCCTAAAGCCTCTCCCAGAAAACACAATTGAAGGGCCATCCAGAAGCCAAGAAAGAGGACCCTGAGTGACAAACCGGCTGTTGAGAAATCCACAAATCGCAAGTAAACACCTGAAGGCTGGCGAGAAAGGGGCGAGTCGGGGAGAGGGAATGGAGCAGAGACGGACCACGTGGGACGCGCATGCCCAATTTTTAATTGGGTTGTTTGTTTTTTTGTTGTTAAATCTTATTGGCTATTTATATATTTTAGATATTAGACCCTTATCTGATGCATTATTGGCAAATATTTTCTCCCATTCAATTGGCTGTCGCTTTGCCTTGTTGATGGTATCTTTTGCTGTGCAGAAGCTTTTTAGTTTGATATAATCCCATTCATTTATTTGTGCTTTTACTTCCCTTGCCTTTGAGGACAGGTTCATGAAGTCTTCCTTGAGTCCTAGGTCTATAAGTTTAGTACCTATGTCTTCTTCTATAGAGTTTATTGTTGCAGGTCTTATATGAAGGTCCTTAATCCATTTTGAGTTAATTTTTGTATATGGAGAGAGTTCATAGCTCAGGTTCATTCTTTTGCATATGTTTTTCCAGTTTTCCCAGCACCACCTATTAAAGAGGCTGTCTTTGCCCTATTGTATGTTTTTTGCTCATTTATCGAAAATTATTTCTCCATATATTTGTGGGTTTATTTCTGGGTTTTCAGTTCTATTCCATTGGTCTCTATTTCTGTTCTTCTGCCAGTACCAAGCTGTTTTGACTAATGATGCTTTGTAATATAAATAGAAGTCAGGTAGTGTAATGCCACCAGCCTTATTCTTTTTATGTAGTATTGCTTTGGCAATTCGAGGTCTTTTATGGTTCCATATAAATCTAATAATTCTTTTATCTCTTTCACGAAAGTATGATTGTGGGATTTTGATGGGTATTGCATTAAATCTGTAGATTGCTTTGGGCAGTATAGCCATTTTAACAATATTAAGTCTTCCTATGCATGAACAGGGGATATTTTCCCACCTCTTAAATTCTGTTTCAATTTCTTTCAAAAGTGTCTTATAGTTCTCTGTGTATAAGTCTGTCACATTCTTTGTTAAGTTAATTCCCAGGTATTTCATTCTTTTTGTTGTGATAGCAAAAGGAATTGACTCCCTCATTTCTTTTGCTGTGGATTCGTTGTTTGTATAAAGGATTGCTGTTGATTTTTGGACATTGATTTTGTATCCAGCAACTTTACTATATTCATTAATTTTTTCTAATATTTTCCTGGTGGAGTCTTTGGAATTTTTTATATAAAATATCATGTCATCTGCAAATAGTGACAATTTGACCTCTTCTTTCCCAATTTGGATACTTTTGATTCCTTTCTCTTGCCTGATTGCCATGGCTAGAACTTCCAGTAGTATATTAAATAACAGTGGTGACAGGGGGCATCCCTGTCTTCTTCCTGATTTTAGGGGAATAGGTTTCAGCTTTTCCCCATTCAGTATAATGTTAGCCGAGGATCTCTCATATATGGCCTTTATTATGTTGAGATACTTTACTTCTATACCTATTTTATTTAGTGTTTTGATCAGAAATGGATGTTGTACCTTGTCAAAAACTTTTTCTGCATCAATTGAAATGATCATATGATCTTTATCTTTGATTTTGTTTATGTGGTTTATCACATTGATTGATTTTCATATGCTGAACCATCCTTGTGCTTCCGGGATGAATCCCACTTGATCATGATGTATGATCATTTTGATGCATTGTTGTATTCTGTTTGCTAATATCTTGTTCAGGATTTATACATCTGTGTTCATCAGAGATATTGGTCTATAGTTTTTTGTGTGTGTGTGTTGTCTTTGCCAGGCTTTGGTATTAGAGTAATGTTGGCCTCATAGAATGAGTTAGGAAGTATTGCTTCCTCTTCAATTTTTTAGAAGAGTCTGAGGAGGATAGGCATTAATTCCTCTTTGAATGCTTGGTAGAACTCGTTGGTGAAACCATCTGGTCCAGGGCTTTTGCCTTTAGGGAGATTATGGATAGTCATTTCAATCTCATTGCTATTGAATGGTCTATTTAGATTATCCAGTTCTTCTTGATTCAGTCTTGGTAGGCTATAAGTTTCTAGAAACTTGTCCATTCCTTCTAGATTGTTAAATTTTGTGGCATAAAGTCCTTCATAATATTTTCTTATAATCCTTTGTATTTCTGTGGTATCAGTGGTAATTTCTCCCCTTTCATTTCTATTTTTGGATATTTGTGTCCTTTCCTTTCGTCCTTTGATTAGTTTCGCAAGGTGTTTGTCAATTTTGTTGACTTTCTGAAAGAACCAGCTCTTCATAATATTAATTCTTTTTATTGTCTTTCTGTTCTGTAATTGGTTTAGCTCTGCTTTAATTTTAATTATTTCTTTCCTTCTTCTGACTTTGGGTTTTGTCTGCTCTTCTTTTTTGAGTTCTTTAAGATGGGATGCTAAGATCTTTGCTTGTGATGTTTCTTGTTTCTTAAGATAGGCCTGTAATGATATAAATGTCCCTCTTATTACCGCTTTCGCTGTGTCCCAATAATTCTGATATGTTGTATTTTCATTGTCATTAGTTTCTATATATTTTTTAATCTCATCTTTTATTTGTTCTTTTATCCAGTCCTTATTTAATAAGCTGTTGTTTAATCTCCATGTATATGTGGTTTTTTTCTGCTTTCCTTTTGCAGTTGATCTCCAATTTCAAAGCTTTGTGGTCTGAGAATACAATTGGTATGATTTCGATCTTCTTGAATTTGCTGAGGCTACTTTTGTGTCCCAGCATATGGTCTATTCTTGAGAATGTTTCATGCGCACTAGAAAAGAATGTGTAGTCTCTTTTTGCTGGATGAAGTGTCCTGTAAATTTCAATGATGTCCAATTGCTGTAATGTGTCGTTTAGAGCTGTTATTTCCTTATTTATTTTCTGTTTGGATGATCTGTCCATGGCTGTTAGCGGGGTGTTTAAGTCCCCCACTATGATTGTGTATTCATCAGTTTCTCCTTTCAAGTCTGTTAGTAGTTTCTTTGTAGATTTTGGTGCCTCCTGGTTGGGAGCATATATGTTGATTAGTGTCAAGTCATCTTGTTGTTGCATTGTGCTTTTTATCATTATGTAATGACCATCTTTGTCTTTTACCATCTTTTTTAACTTGAAGTTTATTTCATCAGATATCAGTATGGCCACTCCTGCTTTTCTCTGGTTACCATTTGCTTGGAATATTGTATCCTATCCTTTCACTATGAGACTATTTGTCCTTAGAGCTGAGGTGTGGTTCTTGGAGACAGCATATGGATGCCTTCTATTTTTTAATCCAGTCTGCTACTCTGTGTCTTTTTATTGGTAAGTTCAGTCCATTGACAGTTAGAGTGATGATCGATATGTGAGGATTTCCTGTGGCCATTACTTATTTCTTTCTTTGTTTTTGTTTGTTTGTTTATTTTTGTTTCTTTCTTGTTGCCACAACTTTGTTCCATTTGTCCTGATGTTTTGTTTCAGGCTGAAGAGCCTCCTTCAGTATTTCTTGGAGTGCTGGCCTCGTGATGGCAAATTCCCTCAGCTTCTGTTTGTCTGAGAAGGTCTTTATTCCACCTTCATATCTGAAAGATAATTTTGTTGGATAATTTATTCTTGGCTGGAAATTTCCCTCTTTTATATTTTTGAATATCGGGTTCCACTCTCTCCTGGCTTGTAGAGTTTCTGCTGAGAAATCTGATGCCAGCCTGATGGGTTTTCCTCTAAAGGTTATCGTTCTTTTTCCCCTGGCTGCCTTTATAATTGTGTCTTTATCTTTAGTTTTGGACATCTTTAGTACCATGTGTCTTTGAGAAAATCTGTTGTGGTCCAGTTATCTGGGGGACCTGTTTTCTTCTTGAACTTGGGGTTCCAGATCTTTCCACAGGTTTGGAAATTTCTCATCTCTGATTTGTTTGAGTATGCTCTCTGTAGATTGTTCTGCCCCTTCTTCTATTCCTATTATCCTGATCTTGTTTTGTCTCATGGAGTCGGATATTTCTTGCAGTGTTTTTTCAATCCTTTTGGTTCTATATTCCGTCTCTTCCTCTTTCTGAGCTGTTTCCATGTTCTGGTCTTCAATATCACTAATTCTTTCCTCCATCTGGTTGGTCCTGTTTCCTATGGCAGTTATTTCATTTCTCACTTCTTTTATAGTATCATTTATTTCTCGTATTTCCGTCTCAATCTTTCTTATGTTTTGAATTTCTTTGTTAAATTGTTCTTTTTGTTCACAGAGTTCCTTTTTTATGTCATTTATATCCTTTTTTATGCTATTTATCTCAGCTATGGTGTTCTGACAATAGGTTTTCATTTCTCTCACAGCCTTTAGAATGGCTGCTTTAAATTCTCCTTCACTTAAATTCGACCCTTCCACATGTAACAAGCTGTCTTCTGGGTTAATTTCATGTTCTTTCTGAGGAGTTTTAGTTTTTGAGGAATTCATCCTGTCCGCTGGGATCTTCCTCTTTGACATGAGGGCTTTATGTTCA
>PVJL010020689.1:0-11664 GCA_004026885.1 Lyroderma lyra
GTCCGTCTCTGCTCCCTTCCCTCTCCCCGACTCGCCCCTTTCTCGCCAGCCTTCAGGTTTACTTGCGATTTGTGGATTTCTCAGCAGCCGGTTTGTCACTCAGGGTCCGCTTTCTTGGCTCCTGGTCGGCCGTTCAATTGTGTTTTCTGGGAGAGGCTTTAGGAACCTCCTCTCCAGTCGCCATCTTGTCTTCTCTTCTTCCCCTTATTTCTTTATAGGCACAGAACTTTAAAGCCAGGAGACACGAGAAACGGTTGAATCCTATCTGTTAATTTCCCACAATAGCAATGGAAGCCCATAAAAATTATTATTGAAAACTCAAAATCAGTCAGAAGTTAACTGTGACGATACTCCTGATTTCTGATGTAATGTTTTTCTACTTCACCATCCTATGCTTATTAAAACTGTTCTGTTTTACAAGCTCTCTGCAATAAGCCTCCTTTATAATTACTTCAATGTCTTTATAACTCTACTCTTAATACATGTCTTTCTTTGGGGTGGTTTCCTTCTAGCATACATACTTTTGTCATAAAAAGCGTTCCCTTAAATTTTCTTCTGCCCAAACCATCTTCCCTTGTGAAACACACTCTGTTGTTCCAATTCACAGTGATCTCTTGAGTTTTCAAAAAAAAAGCATCAGTATCTTCCTGTTTAAATCTCTGCTAGTTAAGGTGCTGAATATAAAGATGACTCCTGAGCAGTTTATAATACAGTTGGGAAGATTAAACACGTTTTCTTAAACAGAGCAAGAGATTATGAGTGCTATAAAATGGCCACCGTGAGCCGTAGGAACACAAATAGAGGGAGGTACAGGCAACATCTTTAATATTTAAAGATGGCAATATTTTTACTATCTTTAAATAATATTTTTACCATCTTTAAATTCTAGAAAGGAAAGGACTATTTAAGACTAAAGTTAAGCATTGCTCAATGGCAAGAATTAGCAAGTGCAGAAGGAACACCACAATATCACATGTGGCAGGGCCTTAGGATTTGGTAGGGTAGTGAAGAGTTAAGACGAGTAAGTCAGGGTGAAGCTTGGTCATTGACAATATTAATTTCCAAGAAAAAAGTGCTTGGATTTCATTTTCCAAGAAATATATAATTATTGAAAGTATATGAGCAAGACAATTTCTTGTCCAGAGCTCTACTTAGGAAGATTAAACCAGCTGGAGTTTATAAAATGAATTAAAGACAAACATAGCTTGTGCCAAATTAACCTATTGGGCATAGAATGCAATAGTCCAAGCAAGAGTTATTGAGGGCTTGCATATATTTTCTTTTCTTTAATTATTTTAGCTTTAATAGTTTTTAATTTTAAAATTACACTTGACATACTATATTATATTAGTTTCAGGTGTACAACATAGAGATTAGACTTCTATGATAAGCCTAGTACCCATCTGACACCATACATAGTTATTACAATATTATTGACTATATTCCTTATGCTATAATTTACATCCTTGTAACTATTTTTATAACTGGTAACTTGTACCCTTACTACCTCCTCCCTTTTCAGCCATTCTCCAACACTCCTCCAATATGGCAACCAACAAAATGTTCGCTCTACTATTTGTTTCTGTTTGTTCTGTTTATTCATTTGTTTTGTGTTTTTTTAGGTTCCGCACTTATGTAGGTGAAACCATATGGTATTTGTCTTTGTCTATCTGACTTATTTCACTTAACATAATACTATCTAGGTCTGTACACGTTGTAGCAACTGGCAAGATTTCATTCCTTTTAATACCTGAGTAATATTCCATTGTAGAAATGTATCACAATTTCTTCATCCAATCATCATTTGATGGACAATCAGGTTGCTTCCATATCTTTGCTGTTGTAAATAATGCTGCAATGAACATAGGGGATGCATAAGTATTTTTGAATTAGTGTCTTGGATTTCTTTAGATAAATTCCCAGAAGTAAAATTGCTGGGTCATATGGAAGTTCTATTTTTAACCTTTTAAGAATCTCCAAACCGTTTTTCATCGTGTCTGCATCAATGTACAATCTCACCAACAGTGCATAAGGGTTCCCTTTAATAACATCCTCACCAACACTTGTTCTTTATTGATTTATAGGTGATAGCCATTCTCATAGGTGTGAGGTGGTATCTCATTACGGTTTTAATTTGCATTTGTCTGAAGGTTAGTGATGTTAAACATCTTTCCATTTGTCTATTGGCCATCTCTATTTCCTCTTCAGAGAATGTCTGTTCAATGCCAATTTTTTAATTGGGTTGCTTGGGTTTTTTTGGTTTTAAGTTGTATATGTTTTTCATATATTTTGGATATTAACCCCTTATCAGATCTATCATCGGTGAATATCTTCTCCCATTCAGTAGATTGTCTTTTCATTTTGTTGATGGTTTCTTTCACTGTGTAAAAACTTTTTTTGGGAAGTTAAACAAAATGATGCATATAAAACACATAGCACTAAGCCTGGTGGTACATGAGGAGTTACTATTATATAAACTTTTTTTTTTTTTTTTGATGATCAGTTGAAGAGCAAAGAGTGCAATAGCTTGGCGAAGAAAGTTGACCTCTGTGTTTGTTCTATGCGAGTGGGCTCTGACTCTTTGTGACCCTATGAATGAGTAACAGCCACAATGTTCTGTTCTCAACAGCCCTGCCGAGCCCCAGCAGACTCACGCCTATGGCTCCTTTAACAGAGTCAATGTATTGAATACTCAGTTTTCCTCTTTTCCTGCTGCCTTCCGTATCCCCCAGCACTTCTGTTGTTTCCAAAGAATGCTGCCTTCTCATGATTTGTCCAACATAAGGCAGCTTCAGTATTTTTGTTGTTTATTTTATTTTTGCCTCCAGCAACATTTTATGCTTAATTTGCTCTAGGACCCACTCTTTGGCTTTTATAATA
Source organism: Lyroderma lyra (assembly GCA_004026885.1). NCBI lineage: Eukaryota > Metazoa > Chordata > Mammalia > Chiroptera > Megadermatidae > Lyroderma > Lyroderma lyra. Next base: position 2,881 of record PVJL010020689.1, read on the forward strand.
GGGTATCTGTAAATCTTTCATTCAGCACCATGTTTCAAATGAGTCATTTTTTTTTCTTATTAGCTTTCTTCATAGTCCAACTTTTGCATCCATACTGAATAATTAGGAATACAGTTGAACTTAATGGGCCCTAAAGATGCATTTAGGGAGTCTTACTAGCACACCAAAGTGCTCAGTCTCTGTTGAGCTGAAAGGTAAGGTTAGCTAGATAAGGTTTGTTAACTGAGACCTGGTTTTTAGTTTGTCTTCAGTGGCCAAAGGAAAGATTAATCCTTTGTGATGTTAATGAATTGGGGGTCCTCCCCTGGAATCCTATCCCAGACAAGGAGATGGATTTGCTGCCTCACCAAGGTCAGGCCAGACTCTGCAAGGGCAGGGCAGGGCCCTGATGACTTGCCTCCAGAGCCCCCTGTAGGTGACAGTGGGCATGCAGGATGAAGGCAAGAGGCAGGCATGGGCCACACCCTACACCATTGGCTCCCGAGTGATGGTATGCATACTCCCACCGGTACGTGCTGGGCCGTTACAGGGGTACACAAAAAATAAGCAATAATGGCAAAAAAACAAAGTTTAAAAAATGCAAAACTTTAGTTATGGGACAATAAATGTTAAGGTTGAGTCACCGTTAATGGAGACACTTCAAAATTAGATCATTAGTGAATGATAATTGGTGAGGCCGTGACTATGAACCCTTCCCTCAGACCACTGTTCTGTCAATCATTATGAATCATTGTTTCAGAACAATCCATTTGTGACATTTCTAGAACGTCCCCAAACATATAAATGCATCTGTAGCAAGACTGTTTAATCAGTTTAGTTATTGACTGAGTAATAGTAAGGGTGTTGTCTTAAATCACGATTTTTTTCAAGTAGTTTTATTTAATGTTTAAATACTTGATCATCGTTATCCATTTTAACTTTGTTATGAATATTGTAAAATTAAATCTGTGGTTTGTACTTTTAGTGTAGTAATTTTTCTTTCCTACCTTATTACCTCATTTCCACTATTTTACATTAAGATAGGGACTGAACAAAAGTATCAGTATTTAAAAACAGGGGTACAATTTATAGAAAATGGGTTTATAAGGGGCACACAAGTAGAAAAGGGTTAGGACTACTGCCCTGCACCAATTCTGCAGTTGGGAAAACAGGTCTCCGCATCAATCCAGGTTGTCTTCCTGTTGCCCATCTCCTGGCCTCATCTTCTCCTTCTGTCAGCCTGCTGTACTGGATATAAAACTTGGATTTCTACAGCCTCGTTTGCAATAAAAATAAAGCGTGAAAAAGGTTCAGCTGAGTTTGTAAACACCATTACCTACCTTTGCTCTCTGAATGGATTCTTAAATTTGCTTTTACTTTAAGTAACTGATTCTGTGGCCAGTCATTACTTTTCAATCCTGAGAAAAGCATTCTGCCCCTGAGAGGTTTAAAGAAAGGGTTATATGGCTTTAAGGACTCAAAGTCAGGCTAATTCTTTGTCAGTTTGTTTGTCATTCACACTGAAGTCAATGTTTTGCTCACCCCACCCCACCCCAACAAGATGATCTGAAAAGTACAATATCCTCAGGGCACTCCACAAATTATCTCTTTGTGGCACCTCTGAGAAGCAGCTATTTCAGAGGCTAAAGGTACCAGTTGTCTGGAATACACATTAACAAATCTTTTGAAGATTGGCAGTGTTATGGTCCTAAAGACATCAGCCCCACAAAACCTGGAAGGTGGCTACAGTCTTACCTAAGGAGCACAGACAATGGAGCCCTGGCTTCAAGTTACCTCCCTACCAATTATTAAAGTTGGTTACTCAGCTCTTTTGAGTCCCAGTCTATAAAATGACTCCACCTCAAGGGTATAAGAGGGTTCCCAGTGCTATGCCTAGCCACTTGGGAGCTGCAGCCAAAGGGAAACAAAACATTAGTGTGGATGCCCTGTCCTTATTTAAAATCTTGATATTTTTCTCATTGATTTTTTTGCATTAATTTTTCTTTTGCAAATAAAACTTGAATCAGAATGTATTTTAAAAATTTAAGGAAGGCCTGGACTAGAGCAGGAAGTGGAAACCAAAATGTGGGTTCAGATGTTCAACAACACTAAAATAGAATCAATAGGATTTGTTGACGAATTTGATGTGGAAAAAAGAGAGTGGGGAGGAGTCATTACTAAGTAGTAAGTAATAGCAGCGATGGCCATAAATAGAGAAAGAGAAAACAGAAAGACAAGCACGTATTGCAGGGGAAAATTATTAAATGTTCTTGAAAAATAATGAGTCCTAAATTCTAAATTCTAAATTATATAACAGATCAACATGTACATTTACACCTAGTAGCAGTTCAATACTTAATTACACATCCACATATTGTTCATTAATTGTTTCGACCAATTCCATCTTCTCACTTCAATGATACCAGAACCTGCTTGAGGAAGGGGGCGATGGGGGAAGGAATGGGCCGAATGAACTGACATGTAGAAAACACTTACGTTCTACACTCAGGCACCATGCATATGGTGCGATTCCCGTCTTACAGATAAAGAAACTCAAGCTCACAACCATCAGGTAGGTTATCTCTACCACCAGAGATGATGGAACGTGTCCCCAGTTTTACCCCCAGAGCCCACGAATATCCATGGGGGGAGGTTCCAGGGAGCAGATTTTGGCTGAACGTGAGAAAAACAACCTTTTCAATAATTAAAGCTATGAAGTTTAAGAACAGAACTGAGACCCACGGTGAAATTTTAATGAGCAATCTGGAAACAAAGGAAATTACACACACTTTTGTCTCAAATTGTTTTAAGAAAATAACTGATATATAAGCAAGGTACACACGTCAGCAAAAATTAAGTATGATAGCTTTTCCTTCTTCTTTGTGCTAGTGTAGACAGTTTAAAAACAGCTTTTTAAAAAACTCAAGTGGTAGATTTTTTCATAATTTTTCTTAGATTATATATATATAAATATATATATATATATATATATATATTTATATATATGTATATAGGTATGTGAATGTTCGTTGTAGTAAATTGTATGTTTTTCTTAAATGTAAAGGAAATGATGATATTCAAGAATTGGCTTCTACTGAAGATTCCAACAAAGCAACTTGTTTCTTTGACAAAATACGTATTTTTATATCACAGACTACTAGTGAAAATACGTACCATGTGTGAATTTGAAAGTGAACATTGAAAGTTTTTTTACATTAAGGAACCAAATTTCAAAGTACTTACATGCATAAATTGTTCCTGAGCTAGTTACGAAAGTAATATAAACTAAAATTTAGACTTTAAAATCGAAGTGTGAATTCAAGTCTTGTCTTTTTACACAACTACACTCACTTAGGAGGAAGACCTCCCACAATGGACAAAACTACCTGAGTACTGGTCCTGCTAAAACCTGAACAAAATAAAAAGAAGGAACATAGCAAAAATCCAAAAGCAAATTCTCCTATTTCCTTCTTACTGAAATTGTTCGATATTTCCCAGAAGCTCTTCATTAAGAAAAGGGTATTTGTTCTTTAAATTTTAATATTTATTTAACTTAATTATAGTCTATGGAAAAATATGTATGCAAACTGGGTGTGATTTCCCTGTGGTGCCCCTTTAATGTACATCATGTTAAATTGTGGGAGCTGGACATGTAAAAACAGCTTAGTCCAAGAGAGAAATGGTACCCAGTGTAAAATAAAGGAAAACTTCTTTGTCAATAGTGAGATAGATAAATTTCAAAAGCTAACTCCCTTCCAAAAACACACAGCAAGGTAGGATGAAGTAAAAGGAGTTGAAGGATAAAAAAAAAAAAATTAGAGATCCACGATAAATAGAAGTTTTGGTCAACATTTAGTCTAACAGTAGATCTAAAGTCCCATGAAGATTCTACCAGATACATTTTTGGGGAAACCTATAGCAACACTAAGACTTAGTAACCTGGTTTTTGGAGTTTATCACAACAGCTCCAGCTGGGCAGATTGGTGATCCTGTATAAGATCTGGGACCAAGGTCATTGACCATAAAGGATTGAAATGGGTGTTAATAGCTGTTTCTCGGAGGAGATCTGGAGGCCAGGACAGAAACTTATCATATCAGCTATTTAGAAGTTTACACATGTGATTTAATACAATCCAAAAGTATATTATTATTTTCCAAAAAGAGTAACTGAGACTTAAAGGGGCTAAGAAATTTTCTTAACATTATGTAGAGTGAGTCAAGCCAGCATTTGCATTCAGACTTCACAGTTCATAATCTTTCCATTATACCAAGAGGATGTTAATATTCCTTAGGCAAGTCAAAGTTTTTCCTAAAATGAAAACCAGAACAAAACATTGTTTCCAAATTAGGATTCATCTTTCAATTTCTAATTTGGTTTACTATTTATGTTTACTATTTGAGATAGTAAGTATCTGGATCTTATACTATCACTTGAACATAACCTTTACTTTAGTTCATTTTGACATCTCTGCCCAAAAGTAGACAAAATATTCTCTAACAATAACACAACATTTCCCTGATTAATCCTTTCTCATAAAATCTCAATAGTTTAGTTTTTAAGCTATTAAATAAATTTCAATTCTTCTTTTATCAAAAAGCAAAAAGAAGAAAAATAAAGAATCCGTTTAATTAAACTATTTACATTTTGAAGTTAACAATACAAGAACACAAATCAACATAAAAAATGACAAATATCTATGAGTTCTGAGATATCAGACAATTGCAGAATAAAGAATTTAAAATGGAAAGCAATTATTTTAAATATTGCCAAACAAATGAAAGAAAGATCTGAGTGTTATTTTGAATTTATGCAGCTTTCTTATGATCATTTCCGAATAAAAACACAAAAATTGGGAAAAACACAATTGTTCTGAAACAGTCTGGTCACTTCAGATTAGTGTGGGCTATGTAGATAATTAAATTCTACACACACAGACACACCCACACACACACACAAACACACACACCCCTAGAAACACATACAGAAAATTCAAGTATAAGTTACCATTGTTAATATGAACACAACCACTCCAAAGTTTCTGTGCATGTGATTCTACTTATTTGTATGATTCAGAGAATACTGTACCAGGTATAAACAGACTTGATTTTAATTTGCACTTTACCCCTTATGAACTGGGTGACTGCAGAAGTTAGTAATAAGGCTGTGCCTCAGTTTTCTTATCTAAAGCAAAGGACTTGAGATAGATGATTTCTAAAATCCTTTCTAGCTATATGATTATATATGATTCTCAGAGAAGTAGGATGAGAAAATCTATGCAGCTGTATTGAATTGCCTTTGTCCTTGGTCCTGCATCGTCTCAGACTTTAAGGCTGATTCATTACAGTCAGGAATGAACATTTCCATTTTCATTTCTGAGATAATCATGACCAGGTTTAACCCTTTCAGATTGCATGTTAATTTTCTTATATATCCTAGCCCTCTATATGTGTTGGCTCAGCACCTTCCTGTAATTAGATGTCAGTCTTTGATTAATTCTGTATTTGCTTCAGGAAAGTGCCTACTTTTAGCCCCTAGATTAATCCTAATGTGTGCTCTATCTATACTTGCTCTTGTATTTTTATGCTCTTTTCCTGCACCTAAGCAGCACTTTACTCTAGCTGATAATTCTCCTTAAAAGCCCGATCTTCCCTCTTAAGATTCAAAATTCTGTCCCAATAATATACAGAACAATGCACTTCTAACTCTATCTCTGTTTTAAATCAGAAACATTTTATGTGCAATCTAGAAAATCCTCTTGTTTTTGCACATTCTTGTTGCAAAACATTTTGTTTTCTTAAAATAATGGGCATTAGAATTTCTATCACAAAATATGTTCCAGAGTTTTAATTATTAAATAGGCAAAAATATGTGCTTTCCACTTACGTAACTTAAAGATTATACCATACCTCATAACTCAAAATTAGAGAAGCATAGAAAATTAACTAATGCGTATATACTAGTCATTTTAGCAAACTAAATTAATTAATTAGGTAACTAAATTCAAAGTTTCAAATGACTGACTGAGGTGGTAATTTATTAATGTGTTTTCACCACTCAAACACACATAGTATATGGATTGTTTTAAGCAGTAAAAGGACATACAAATGAGAAAGAATATATTCTATCTTTTTTTCTCTATCTTGGTCTACTTGTCTCTAGCTGGAAGGAAAAAAGAGTGGATAGAATAGTAAAATTTTATTGTATAAAAAATTAAATAGAAAATACCTAACTAAAAGTCTTTGAATTTTTGCACTGATTCATTCAAAGTGATATAAAAGAAACTGCTACCTTTAATTTATTCCAAAATGTCTAAGCTAGAGTCCCAAGTTACTGGCACTAGACAAAGACCCAAGTAGAGAATAGGGTGTAAGAAACTGACTGTTAGGAAATGCTTAAATAAACAAAACCATATAATAAGCACATAAACTCTAATTATTGCCAGGACAGAAGAGTGTGACTGTGCCATTGTATTTCTGATTTCTATACACCTTCTGAAGAAGTAATTTAGTTCTTTTCTGAGTTTTATTAACTTTCAAGGTTATTCTTTGGGGGTATAAAGATAAAAAGAAAAATAAATTTAACATCACCAAAAAAACTTTTGCAGCCTCCCAACTAGCTGATGAAGCTCTTAAATATTTCATACCCCAATGTTAATTCTATAAAAATTGCCCCAAATTTTCATACTTTACTGGAGTATAGCAAATAATTCCAGATATTACTATTTGTTATAGGAGAAAATGAAGCCAGATTATAAATTTCCCCAGATAGATTTTTATATAAACAATCAAAATCACCTTTTACTCCCAGCATTCTCTAAGCAGTTGCATAGTGTAATTTGTATTTACAATGATTATCTAATAGTTCGTAATATATTAAATTTAGAAAGTAGAGTTGTGATTTTTATTATGTATATATAGTTTATTGCACATTGAATCCTTTTTAAATAATTACTGTATACAGTAAGTATATTTATACTCGATACTATGCTTTTTGTAACAAACCTGTATTTTAAATTTCTATAAACTGCCATGAGTGCTTTGTGTGAATTTTTAATTTACTAAAAATATTTATTGAGAATCTGATATCCGTCAGGCACCTTCAACGTGCTGGTAATATAGCAATGAACAAATCTTGACTTAAATGTTTATTATTGGGAAATAATATCTATACTATATTTGAAATATTTTCTTTAATACAGTATATAGAAATATGCTGCAATGAAATACAGTGACTTTTTCTAATTTAATTATGGTAAAGCAATTTTTAAAATAGACAATTTCTTACTAATGCTTAACATTCTCAGGACCAACTACCTTTCTGTCATCTTGTCAGCGAGTTGCATGACAATCCAGGTCACTCATTACTAATAATGCTTTAATTTTATTGCTCTCATTTATGCAGGATGGCAGTGGAAAATTCTACACAAGTTGTTGAATTCTGCTGTTACACAAGTCATTTTGTCTTTGCACTTTACTATGATTGAATATTCTTTCTGTACACAGTGTGTTCCTTTAGCTCATTTCTTTCTTTCATTCTCTCTCCTCCCCCTTGAGTTTGCTATTAATATTATTCTTCTCCACCTCCACACCCCATAACAAACGTTCCCACAAAACTTGACTCCAGGGTCTCTTTGTGCCGTCTTGAGAATAGAACAGTATGCGAAATATTCTTTAATATAATGCCTTTGCTGCTTATATAAAGAAACTCTGTAGGTAGAATATTTGTTGCATTTTTCTATGATATATTGCCATATTGTGACATCATTGCCAACCTATACTTTATTATATTTTTTAATATCCTCACAAGAAGTCATTAGCAAATTCTCTACGAGCATATCAACTGGAAAAGTGTTTATTATTTTTGATGAACTAGAAAATTTTCTATTATTAAACACTGAGCATTGTGTGTGATCAATGATATTTTTTCCTTGAAGACCAGGAAACTTGGAACCAGAGACCAATAGAAGCTTTTCATGGAACCGCAGGTCTATATAATTTTGGGAGCTCTGTTTAAGAAACGTCATTCAAAATTAAAATAAAAATTAGGTGCAGGGCTGTGGAAGAGACTTGCCCAAGTTTAGGATTTTGAAGCTTAAGCTTTATTAGCTGCATGGCAAATTCACTTCTGCTTGGAACTAAGTGTCATGCCATACTGCTACTATTTTTGTCTGTCACCATTAATGAATAGAAGCCCCCTTATCCTTACATAATTGGAAGGTAATTGGTTGGTTAACTGACTTTGGGAAAATATAAAATTATAAAAAATTGCATGCACATCAACATAGTCTTTAAACTTAAAGCACATGCATATTCATTTGTTTGTCAATCTTTTGACTGATATCCAAGGCTTTTTATTCAGGTAAGGAAGTGAGTGGAAGATAGTAAATAGAGATTCTTTAATATTCCCCATCCTCACATTTTACAATTTGATTTTTAGATTTTAATTTTGGACTGTTGTTTTAGATTTCCTATACTTATGCTTTTATTATAAGCTGCTTCAAAATTGCTTTAAAATAGGTGGATTAAATTTATTGTTCATGAACTATTTGTACATAGACATTCTAGTTTGTAGATTTTCCATAGTAATGTTGTAATATGTAGCTAATTACCTTGGTTCGACTTTTTTGAATTGCTTCCTTTTGTTACATTTGGGATATGCTATGCGAATAAAATGCAACTCATTCTACTCAAAACAGGATAGTTTTTATTTTATATGATTTTGGACTATGTTACTTCAACTTTCCAAATTCCTAGATAGCTGATTATTATATATGTGTGTGTGTGTGTGTGTGTGTGTGTGTGTGT
>PVJL010020690.1:0-11655 GCA_004026885.1 Lyroderma lyra
TGTCCCCGTCCGTGTCTGCCTGGCCCACGCCTGCTCGATCGCTGTCTCCAGGACACGGGACAGGCGGGGCGGACCCACGGGCCTCGGTGGCCTTTCAAAGATTGAGGGACAGAGAGACAAGCCCCGGAGGCAGGCAGTCCTTGCTACACCCTCGAAGCAGACAGTCTCACTTCCAGTCGTGACGCTCCCCTGCCCCCCGGCTTGTCCATTTAGCGCCCCGAGGGGGCCCGTTCCCCCTCGGACCCCGCGGAGCCCCCCGCCATCCACACTGCGGAGGCAGCTGCCGGCGCTGCCGAAGAGCAAAGCGGCGTAATTATATCTTAATAATTGTTTTGCAGCGTGGGGTTTGTCATGACTAAATGTGTGATAACTGCTCCTTAAATGCCCACGCTCTTTAGAAAACCCAATTTATAATTTAAAAAGCTGACACTTCTCCGAGCGCCTTATTTTTATCTTGTCGGGAGTAATGGAAGAGTAAGTTATTGAAAACCTTTATTTTTCATTAGCCTTAAATTCAACGACAATTAATGTGCCCAATTTGATTATAAACTGCACAAATTAAACAATAAAGAGCTGTCTAATGAGAAATTAATTATGAGGAAGGGAAGGGGAGCGGGCTGGATAAAAGCAATAACTTACGGCCCGTGGCAGGATGTGTCAGGTTTTAAAGGAGATGAAGGGCCCTCTCCTCAATGTGTGTCTTTGCTGATAGGACCCATCACAGATCAGTTGATCCAGAAACCATAACAGGCTAGTAATTGAAACTGCCGAAATCAAGAGTGCTGACAGCCCTAATTAAATTAAATATGGCTGTGATGGGCGCCCCGTGGCCAGCAGCCGCGGGCCACTGACCCTCTGGCGGAGCATGCCTGATGGAGTGCAGCCATGGCGTGATGGATCTGACCCCGGGGGACAGTTGGGGACTGGGCTCCTGCAGAAAGAGGCAGAAAGAGGCTCTGAGGGGAACGGGGCCAGCGCCCCCTCCACCCCCTGCGGCGGGGCAGGGTCTGGGGCCCGAGGAGGCTGGGGGCCGGATACCCTCCCCCCGCAAGGCCAGCTCTGCGTCCTGTGGAACCTAATGTGGGGGCGCAGGGCAGCCTCCCGACTGAGGCGTGGTGGCAGCGGGGAGGAAACTTCAAAGCCCGGGTGAATCTGTTTTGGCCAAACGTGGGGATTCATCGGCTTCTCACCATGGCCCAGCAGGAGAAACCAGTCGGATGGGCCTGGGTTCAAATCCCAGGTCAGCCACCGAGGACTCAAGGGGCCAAGAACAAGTTACTCAGCCTTGTGGAGCCTCACTTGCCTCTTCTGTGAACGGGTGCGTGTGTGCTCAGAAGCTGCACGAGGTGGTGCGCGAAGTAGGCGGCACAGATGCGGCCTGGCCCGGGGCAGTACCCGCCCGCCAAGCAGCTCGCAGCGGCTGCTGTCGCTGGCCGAGGTCGCCACGCCGTTTTGCAGCCACGAGCAGAAACGGCACGTGGGTCGTTTGGATCACACGGGCTTGGAATCAGAACCTCTGCACCCGGACCCAAGGTCCTTTCATCACCGTGGGGTCGCCCCAAAACTAAACACGTTTAGTGTCTGGGAAGTGCACGCGCACAGAATCCTGACCTGTGAGGAAGGTATGGGGGTTCTCAGCTCCACTCTGCAAATGAGAAAACGGGGGTTCAGAGTGGTTAGGGAACTTGCCCAAGAGCACACAGTTAACGAGTGCCAGAGCAAGGGCTAGAACCGTGCCACCCAGGTAGAACAGGGCCCGAAGACCGAAACCAAGGGTAGAGGGAGGAACCCCAGACTCCTGGCTGGGAAACCCCCGTAACCACCCGGCACTGCTGAGCTCCTACACTCTGGAACCTTCCCTCTTCCTCCTGAGCCCTGATAAAGGCTAAGAAGAAGAAATATAAACCAACAACAGCTAACTTTTGTCTTAGTGGCTGCTCTAATAATTCCTTTTCCTAAAAATCACCATCAAGTTCATGATGATAAAAAACATGGAGATTTAGGCCACGCCCTTCCTCGTCCTGTCTCTTGGGTTATTTGGGTGAATTTGGGTTATTACAACCTGGTCCCTTGGCTACCCTGCAGCAAAGTGCCTGAGCTCAGGGTAGCAGCAAGAGATCTGGCATTGCCATGGAAAGCCTTGGTTGCAGCCCTAGCCTGACTCCATCATGTGCCGGCTGTGTGACCTTGGCCTTGTGACTAACCCTCTCTGCTCATCAGCCCATGGGGACACAGTGGATCCCTGCCCTCCACTTAGAACGGATGTGTCCCTGAAGCAGCGATGCCCAAGAAAGGGCCCCGTGAACCAGGCTCCCTGGCATTCCACCTGCCTCAGCCGTCGTGAACCAAAGGGGAAAGAAAACACGTGCGTGATCACTTTTGGAGACGGTGTTCTTCCCTTACAAAAAAAAAAAAGTCGATGACTACACAAAAAAATCCTGGTCTCATAAACATTGATTTTCGCCACAGGAAGCTGAACAAATAAATATCTTCACAGTTTGCTCGGCTGTCGGATGGCTTGAGCTGACTTCTTAAACGACATGAAATAGGCGGCTCGGGTAACCCAGTGTTTATGTCAGCACTAACAAACTGTCCCTTCATTACAGGGCAGCCGGAGATCAGAGGCCCAGATTATTGAAGGAGACGCCTTTGAGATGCCCAGCGGTTGCCGTGACTACGGGAGGTGGAGGAGGGAGGGCCGGCGGCTGACTCTTGGACAGGGACAGGCTCCAAGCTCTCCAGGCCAGAGAGCAGACAAGCCACCCCAGGCCGCTTAGCCGGGGGCTCCCTGCACCGTGAGCACCTTGGCTGGCCCGCCCCCCACCGCCCCCCACCGCCCCCCATCCCAGAGGCCTTGGTGAAGGTAGAATCTGGGAGAGCAAAGGGGAAGCCAGTGGGCTATGCAGTTCAGCAACCGTTTTCTTAAAGCTGATCAAAGAGCAATGTGGGTAAGATTGCCCACAGTGTGCACAGCTCCCACGTGGTGCCAAGCCAGGTTTGGTGTCACAGCCACCTGTGTTGAATCCCTGTCTAGCTGTGTGACCTTGAACAAAGCCACTCACCCTTTCTGAGTCTCAGACCTGACAGCTCCCACCTCATAGGTCTGCAGAGAAGGCTGCAGGCACTCCTGTTTCAAGCACTGCACAGAGGTCAAGTGTGTGGGCTCCAGGGCCACACCACCTAGTTTAGACCCCAGCTCTGTCACTCTCTGGCTGCATAACCTTGGACAAGTCACCATCCTCCTGAGCCTCAGTGTCCTCATCTGAAAAATGGAGATGACCACACCCACTTCAAATGAATCAATATGTGTAAAGCATCGATGTATTGTATTTTGCCGGGTATAACCCACTCCTGTGTATAATGCGCACCCACGCTTTGGGCCCCAACATGCAGGGGGAAAATCTTTCATTTTAATTTTTTAATTTAAATTTTTATTCATTTATATTTGGGTACTTATTCTTTTTTAATTATAAAGGAATGTTAGTATTAGCTTTTAAACATTTTATGGTACAAAAAATTTTATGTAACAAATAATTACAAAACATAAGAACAAATACAAGGTGCAAGAAATTTTACATACAAATTTTTTTTTATTGTTAGACTTATTGGGGTGACATTGGTTAGACAGAATTGCATAGCTTCCAGGTTCCAATGCTATAGTGCGTCGTCTATGTGCTGCATTGTGTGTTCATCACCCAGTGTGAGTTCTCGTTCCATGAAATATTCGTATATATATTTTTTAAAATGATTATCATATTCCAGGGTATTATTTTGCATACGGGTATCATTACTGATCTCTAGAGTGACATTTTTAACTCATAAGTATAAATAAAAAAATTAAAAACATTTATAGAGATGCAGAATTAGTACAACCCAGGTATAATGCACATTTTTATTTTTCCCTCACAAATTTAGGCCAAAAAATGCAGATTATACACAGCAAAATATGGTAGTTGATTGATATTCATTATTATTCAATATCAGAGCCACCAGACAAGGAGGGTCCTGTTGCCCGCTGTCCATACTCAAGAAGAACCTGAGGCTCTCAGAGCGAGGTGTCTCCTCTGAAGGTTCAGGGACATCAGGTCTCCTGGCTGCAGTTGACACTCCAGCGAGTCTGCATGCAAAGCCAGACCTGGCCCCACTGCGAACCACATGATGGCTGCAGCGAGTGAGACATCACACACACACATGCACACCGCCGTAGACCACGACTGCTGGTGAGATTATGGGTGACCACTGGGGAAAAATTACAACAGAGAAAAAAAAACCCTCATTGAATCACCAGAGTCCAGCATCTGTCACCTTAGGCTGTGTGTGCCCCGCTCCGTCTCCGGGACTCCGGGTGTGGCGGGAGGAGGGGCGATTCGCCCTCCTGGTCTGGAGCTGCATGAACTGTGGGAAGGAAATGCAGAGGGCAGATGATGGGGCGCAGGGCTCTTCACTGAACTTGGCTGCTGGAATTCACCTGAGAGTCCCCCGGCTAACTACCTCGTTCACTCATTCGGTACATTGTTACTGGGTCCCTACTCTCTGCGGCATTGTGCCAGCACTGGGGGTGCGGGCGAATAAAGCACGGTCCCTCCCTTGGGGAAGATGGACCACCAGCTACGAAGAGGAGTCTGAAATCCAAGCCCAAATGAGCGATCACCTCACAGCCCTTAGAATGGCCACTGTCAAAATCAAAACAAACAAAACAGAAAACAGCAAGTGTGGGCGAGGACGTGGAGAATTAGAAGTCGTGCACATCCCTGATACCAATGCCAAATGAGGCAGTGGCTGTGGAAAACAGGATGGTGCTTCCTCCAAAAAATGAGACACAGAGTTACCGTATGACCCGTGCAATTCCACCTCTGGGGAAATACCCAGCGAACTGACAGTAAGGGCACCAGCGGGTACCTGTGTGCACACTGCGCGGCCTACTCGCACCAGCGAGAAGGCAGAAACCACCGAAGGTTCGTGGGCAGATCGGTGGGGAAACAGCATGTGGTCCAGCCATCCAGTGGACTGCTCGTCAGCCTGAACAAGGAAGGCAATGTGGACACATGCTACGATGTGAATGAAGGACATCCTGTTAACTTTGCTAAATTCTGTTAACATTTTCACGAAAGACAAACACGGTACGGATTCCACGTATATGTGGTCCCTGGAAAAGTCATTGTCGCAGAGGCAGAAAGCAGAACGGTGGCCTCCAGGGGCTGGGGACAGGGCTGGGGGCGTTAGTGTCCAATGGAGTCAGAGTTTCCGTTTGAGAAGATTAGCAAGTTCTGAGGACGGATGGAGGTGACGGCTGCACGACAATGTGAGTGCAGTTAATGCCGCTGACCCGGACACTTATAAATGGTGAAAACGGTCAATTTTCGTGTCATGTGTATTTTACGACAACCCAAAAAGAGGGCTGGACAGGAAATAAAGGACGCGGTGGGTGGGAGGGCGAATTCTAAATCCGCTGAATCAGCCAATCAGAATTTATTACGTGCGTACGTGCGCGTGCCCGAGCAGGAGGGCTGGGACGGGGAGGACGCGGTGGCTTACCGAGAGAGGGACTGCCCCTCAGAGCAGGTCGCTCACCGCGGTGGCTTCCCCGCACTCGGGGTCTTGTGAACCCCTTTCCCATTTGCCCGGAGAACACGCCCAGCGGCGCTTACGGCTGCAGCGTTTACCCCGAGATAACTCGCGGGCCACCGTCGTAGCCTCGCCCTGCAGAGTTCCGTGCTTTGAAATTTCCCGCATGAAAAAATAGTCCTAAGTACTGGTCATCATATACATTCATGTTGTATTAGGGTTGCAGACAAGTGCTGTTTAGAAATAACCCCCAAGAACAGTTTCTATAGTTTATTTTCACCTCGAAAACCCATGGGGTTTCCTTGAGAGAGCGCGTTCATGTGACATCTTGTGAACGCGGCGGCGAGCTGCAGCGAGCTCGACACTCTTGGGTCGACTTGATGCCACAGTCCTGAGTCCAAACTCTGCAAGCTGGACGCTGCGGGGGGACCCCTTCTTTTGGAAATGTCCATCTCTGCGTTGGATGCCGTCGCCTGATTTGGTGGAACCCACCCACCCCGTGGAGGGCCATCTGTCTGCTCCGAGTCCCCTGGTTTACATGCCAGGCACATCCAGTGAGAACAGGCCTCGCAGCGTCCAACCACACACGGGCGGGCCCACAGTCCAGCCTCGCCGATGCATACGACCCAGTGCCACACACTCACGGGCCTCGTGCACATGGCCGGCAGCGGGTCCTCCTGGGCCCCAGCACCCGCCTCTGCCTGAAGCCTTCGGGGATCCGAATCCAAGTTCCCATTGACGTCATCCTGCCACGTTGCGCTCTCCGGTGCGACCTGCCTGCGGCCCCTGGGAGAGGCAATGTTGGTTGGGTCCCATGGCCTAGCGTGGTGTTCCTGATCTGACTCCACAGGCTGGCCGGCACCCCTCCCCATTTCAGAAGAAAGTCTCAGTCACACTAAACTGTTCTTAGTCTGTACTGGGGTGAATAGTGTCCCCCCAAAACTCCTGTTCGCCTAGAACCTGTGAATGTGGCCTTGTCTGGAAATAGGGTCTTTGCAGATGTGATTAAGATGAGGTCATACTGGATTAGGGTGTCCTCGCAAGAAGAGGCACAGAGACAATGGAGATGGCCGTGTGACCAGGACACATGGATTGGGCTGGGGCATCTACAAACTGAGGAATGCCGGCAACCACCAGACGCTGGAAGTGTGATCCCTTGGAGAGAGCATGGCTCTGGGACACCTTCATCTTGGACTTCTGGCCCCCAGAACTGTGAGAGAATAAATGCTGTTTAAAGCCTCCTGCCCCCCGCCCCCCGCTCCCAGGATATGGCTACCTGTGACAGCAGCCCAGGAAGTGAATACACAGTTCAATAGCTGCTCCCTGCCTGCCCCCACGAGCGCCCCCAGACTACCTTTCAATGCACAACAAAGAGGCCGTGGCTCTGGGAAGCCTCTTCTGAGCCCCCATCTCTGAGCGCTCCCTGGTACCTCAGCACAGACCTCACCCCATTGTTATTGTCTAGGACCTGACCCCCCCCCCCGCCCCCTACCAGTCTGCAAGTGTCTCCAGGGTGCAGGTCCCATGCAACCGATCTTGGCTCTCAGGCCTGACACAGAACGGGGCCCCATAAAGGAGTGTGCCCCCGCCCCAGGCTGGAGGGCAGACCTCAGCACAGCACCTTTCCAGGGCCTGGGCTCGGCTCCCAGCAGAATGTTTATTTCTGGCCTCTGCGCCCGGAGGTGTAAACACACAGCTACTTGGTAGAGACACAGACATTCCTATCTCGGACTTCAAAATAAACTCATCTTCTTAATTGATAGTCTCCACACATCACAGGCCCTTATTAAGCCTGGCAGGACCTCTGCAGGGCAGGGAAGGTCGCCCAGGGGCCCGGAGCAGAGGCTGGGGAAGAGGCTCCCGGCTGTCCTGGGCGGAATTCTCTCGCCCCGCCCCTCCAAGAGGAAATAGGCTCCTCCTCCTCTCTGCCCCGCCCCTTCTCCCCTCCCCCTCCTCCCCTCCTCTCCCTCCGGCCTCCTTTCTCCACCTCTCCTCCCTCCTGCAGCCTTTGGCTGGGAAGGGACCGCCACTGCCCACAGCCACTCCCCACAGGAATAGTCCCAACCGCAGCCAGCCAGTCACCAAGCTTTGCCAGCTCTGCCTTCCCCTTATCTTCTGGAGAGTCCCCCCTCCCCGCACAGTGCCCCCACTTGCTCTCACTCCTCTCTCTGATCCCGCCCTCTTCATTGAGCCTCAGCGGCTCTGCCCACGGAAATCTGCTTAGGCGCCTCGGGCGGCAGGAGTCCCTCTGGGGCTCCCCGGCTGCCTCCCGGGCAGCTGAGCAGCCATCGGATGCCTCAGCCCCACCTGCAAAGCTCCTGGGATGTGGCTCCTGCCCCGTCCCCCCGCTGCGCCATCTCTGGGTGCTGCCTTCATGTTCTACGTCTACTCCACCCAGGAGGAGGCACGCACGCGTGTGCGCAGCCCAGGCCCCTGGGGCACGTCCCCACTCACCCCTCCGGGCCTGCGGGCAGGTGCCTGCGGGCGCTCTCTCGCTCTCTCTCTCTCTCTCTCTCTCTCTCTCTCTCTCTCGTCCACTGGACATCAGTCATGTATCCCACATGCACTTTCCCAGCTCCCTTTGTGGAAGTGGGGTGATGGGTCTAGAACTTGCTAGGAGAGGGCTCGCTCATGGCCACCTGGCAGGCAAGCCCCTTCCCCTCCCCACGGGATGGGTCTGTTGGCAGTAAGACGGCTCCTTCCCGGCAGGTGATTGGGCGCCCACATTATCGCAACAACAAGAAGTGATGGACCCCAAGAGCGCGGCCTGTGCCTGGCTTGTCGTGGACCTTTCCCCTTCTAACAGGTGAAGAGAAAATGTCTAATTGACCTTTGCACCCCCCAAAGCTAGTCTGACCGTGCAACAAAGTGTGTCAGTAAGTGTTGCGGGAGTGACCAGGAGGAATAATCACTAATGTAAGTGACAAAGGGCAGATGAAAGACAGCAGGGAGGATGGGGCGCGAGAAACAAGGATGGTTACCCCAAGGTAACCTACAGATGAGGCGACCGAGGCCCAGAGGCGTCCGAGCGCATGGCCCCCAAACGACTGTCCCTGTCTGCCTTCTTTCAACAATGTTCGGTCATTGTCATGAACTTCTGTCAAACCGGTGTCTCCGTTCTGTGCGATTGATTTTCCAAGGTGGGGAACGCGCCCTGGGGGCAGATGCGTTCGGTCTGGGGTCCTGGTGACCCCTGGGCACAGGTGACCCTGGGACAAGCACTTAACCTTCGTGACCCTCGGCCTTCACATCTGTGCAGTGGGCAAAATCTGCCCCCGCACGGCGTGCCTCTCGGGGCTGTAAGGACGTCGGGAGCCACTTCCCAGGGGTGCTGTCACAGTACCGCAGACCGGGACTTCCCTCAACACACATTTCTTCTCGCCCCGTCCGGGACACCAGAAGTCCAAAGTCCAGGTGTCATCAGGGCGTCATCAGGGCCTCGCTCCCTCTGAAGCTCATGGGGAGAAGCTGTTTCAGGCCCCGCTGGTGATGGTTGGCAGTCCTTGTCCTGCGGCTGCATCACTGCCACCTCTGCCCCTGTGGGGACACGGCCTCCTCCCCGTGTCTCTGGCCCATGGCAGGAACTGTCAGTGGTCCCCTCCCCTCAACCCCAGGTGCTGGTGTCAGTCATCTGCCCAGCTCCCTGGCTCCGCCCTGTCCGTCGCTGTCCAGGGGACGCTCCAGTGACCAGAAGTGGACGGAACACCGTGTGGAAGGGACAGGTGGCCCACCGTGTTGGTTCTCCCGTGCGGCTTTCTGACTTCCCTTCCCGCGGCTCCTCGCCCAGACCCGTTTCCTTCTCTCCAGGATCCCCCACCCCCCACCGGCCAGGGCCCCCTGCCCCCCTCCTTGGGCCCCCCGCATTGGCCCTGGGAAGGGGGTGCCTCTGCCGTGGGGGCCCGGCCCTGGGGCTGCAGGACGTCCACACACTCCTTTCCCGCCAGCCTCTTCCTTGTCAGAGTCCCACAGCTTCATCATGTCGCCCCGCCGCTCCCCCTGCGATACCTCGCCCACCGCCCCCACCGTCCTCTCGTGCACCACAGTCTGGGATTCAGCTGGGCCTGAGAGTCTGTGCTTCTCCTGGGTCCCCAGATGACACCGGCACTGCTGGTCCTGTTCTAGGCTGAGTGTCCAGTGGCATTTTGATCATCACAGTATACGTGCGGAATATGGGCTCAGAGACGTCAAGTGATTTGCCCAAAGCCACACAGCTGCTAAGTGTCGTGCTCCCCCGTGTTGGACTCTCACCTGGATGATGACGCCAGTCCCCAACTGATGTTCCCAATGGCCTCCAACCCCCAGCACGTCAGCCCCCACATCTCCCCCGACTCCCCAGGTCAGGGCCCCCCCTGACCGTGACCACAGCAACTCCAGTGCCAGGAGGGAAGGCGGGGTCCAATGAACAGGACGACGGGCAAGGCAGAGGCTCGGTTTCCAGACAGGACAGAGGAGGGTCAAGGGGGCCTCACGGAGGAGGGAGCTGGCCCTGGAGGACAGCTGAGGTTCCAAGCAGATTTCAAGTTAATCACCGTGATGGTCCCACCAACCACTGACTCAACTGCCCCCAAGAACAGAAAGGGGGGGGAGGGAAAATAAAAGGAGGAGGGGCTGGGGGTGCAGGGGGAGGGTGGGAGGAGGGGAGGGGGAAGGGCGGGATCTCCGCTGCTGCTGTCGCTGCTGCTGTCACATCCAGAGCTCCAGGGCACCCTGGGAGCCGGTCCGCGTGACTGGTGGCGAGGTTAAACGCAGCCGCGAGGCTCAACTTGGGAAGCCATTCTTCAATTTCTAATAAAAACCCCGAAGAAAGGATGACACATGATAAATCAAACGTCCACGCGGCCCGTGCCGGGTTAATCTTTTCAATTATCTGTTTGCACAGTGCATGTCTCCCAAGATGATCAGAAACACACAGCTGGGACACCAGCCTGGAGGGCGGCGTGACCGGTGGGGGCCCCAGGCACCTCGCAGACCTCACTGGCCAGAGCCCGCAGGCAGATGAGTGTGAGGCTTCCAGGGAGGAGGGGGCAGGAGGGCAGGGGCCTCCTAACCGTTCCCTGGCCCAGGACACCCGGACTGGTGCAGCCACAGCATCGCGGCAAAGGTGTCCAAGCACCTACAGTGCTCCAGGTGCTGGGGACAGAGCGAGGAGCAAGGCAGGGTCCCTGCCACCATGGAGCTGGCCTTCCAGGGAGGCAGACAGACAGCAGACACAGCTGGGACAGGTGTGATGGAAGACGGACGTCCAGAAGGGGTCCAAGGAGCCTCTCTGAGGTGCTGACATTGGCTGTACCACTTATGAGCTGGGTGACTCGGAGGAAGTTACTTAACCTCTCTGTGTGAGGCATCCACAAAGCGGAGATATTTGCCCCTGATCAGGGCTGTGGGAGAGTGATTTTCTTCCCTACTGCCTCTTCACTTGCCTCTCCTGCCCCAGCTCCCCTTCTCCAAGAAATGCCCCTTCTGCTCTCACTCCTCCCAGGAGCCTTCCCTGATTTGCAGACTGAACGTCACTTCTTCCTCTGTGGGCCCCCAGGACCTGGCCTTCCCCTCTTTGAGGTGCCCGTCACTTTCTCCTGTGCTTCACAGGTATTTGTTCTCATGCTTTCTTACCCCTGCAAGATTGAGTGAGACCTCCTTAGGGCCAGGGTCCCAGTCTGACTTGACCCTGTGGCCCCTCAGACCTAGCACAGCACATGGTTTGGAAACAGGTGCTCACAGGTCTGCTGCCCTGATGGATGGGGTGGGAGTGCATGGACAAACAGATAGGTAAGTGAGTGGGTGGAGGGGTGAATAGATGAATGGCTACATGGATGGCTGGGTGAATGAATCAAGTCATAGATGAATGGTAGGGTGGGTGGATGGATGGATGGTGGATGGATGGATGGTGGTGGATGGATGGATGGATTATGGATGGGTGGATGGATGGATAGATGGTGGATGGATGGATGGATTATGGATGGATGGATGGATGGTTGGATGGTGGATGGATGGATGGATGGCGGGTAGATGGATGGATGGATTATGGATGGGTGGATGGATGGATGGATGGTGGATAGATGGATGGATGGTGGGTGGATGGATGGATGGATT
>PVJL010020691.1:0-11652 GCA_004026885.1 Lyroderma lyra
TGCCAACAGGGGCTGTACCTGGGGTCCCCGCCCCTTCCATCCGTTGCTGGGTGGCCACATGACATTGTGGATTCATGTCGTGTTACAGTCGACCAAACCTCCGCGTCTTCCTACAGTTGGTCTTCCTGAGCCACCTCTGTCATTCTGCGTGTTCGCCATGCCACGCAGTTCCGTGTCACCCTTCACATCTGATCCATGCCACTGACGAAAATGTTCTCTGTGAGAAAGTCAGGGAGCCTGACAGCACAGCACAAGAAGCAATGTGTCCAAGTTAGCATTAGTCGACACGTTGCAAAACCTGCCCAGCTGCCCTATCACCTGCCTCACACTCCCCCTGGCCTCCCACAGGTCCACGAGATAAAGCTGTTGTTGGGCATCTGGCTAGTACACAGCTCTGCTAGGCTACGGCGTTGTCCTTATCTGCGAGGCTAGTGACCAGGCACGTTGAATCAGGCTGGCCGATGGTGCCCTGGTTTCACATTTGTTATCTTGGCTCCCTTTTCTAAGAACCCACAAGTCATTTGAGTGATCTCTTCTGGGTCCACATGAACCTCAATAGTCCAGAACTTGGCCTTTTCTCTTTTCTGTGTCACCAGTCTCTCAGAACCTCCCCCCAAACTCTGCTGTCGTGTTTTCCAGTGCATCATGATAAACCAGCCAGACCTGGGGACTGGGTTCCTCGTTCACACCTGAGCCCCTGCTAAGGCCGTAGCAGCGTTGAAACAGCTCGTCTGTCTAGACCCGAGCCGGGGACAGCTGGAGCTGCCACCGCCAGCAGCGCCAATTCACACCACCAGGTGGCGTGCAAAGCACTAACCAATCCACGTGGCCCAGCGCTTCCCACTTCCCAGGGCCACGTTCTCACCCAAGGACACCGCCTCCTGCCCCTTCTCCTTCCCTAACAACCCCCACCCCCGCCATTCTCCCCAGTAAAACGTAACAAGACAGGAATACACCATAAGACCAAGCTGCACACACCGAGCCCAGCTGGCCAGGCCGCACTGGCCGGGCACAGACGGGATGCAGCAACCTTGCCCTGAGTGGTCGGCTGCCCAGAGGGAGGCCTGGGGCTCTGCACACCCTCCCCGGTGTCCCCGTCCTGCTGAACCCGTTCCAGGGCTCCATCCTGCCATGCCTCCGCGGGATTAGGTCATTTCTCTTCTGGCGTGAAAACAGCCACACGCTATGCTTTGCCAGACACCTGAGGCCCAAATTGACTCATCTGACTCATCCTTCTGGTAATTTCTTTTAAATCGATCAGAATCTTTTCCACAGTTACTCTGTGTTGTCCTGATAACTGATGTTTAATTCCACTTAAAATGTAAGTGTGAAGTCAAGTGGGAAGATGTCCACTGATGCTGGTTCTCTACAAAGCCTCGTCCTCAACTCTGTGCAACAGAAAAAGGCGGATCTGATACGGATTCTGCCTTCAAGGAGTCCAGCAGAGGACAAATCGGTCAGAGGTGATTAAATGCTGCAGTGCCAGGTCCTCTGGGAAAGTGGAAGGGTTCTCCAGCAGGTGGCCTTGCGGGGGACGAGGAAGTGTACCTTTGACAGCCAGTATTTCTGTTTGATGTCAGAGTAGCTTTGTTCTCACAGACCGGGGGCGGGTGGTAGGTGCTCAGTGGACACAGAGACGTTTGGGCAGAATGCTGCGGCTTCCCACAGCCATTGAGGTCTATTTGAGCAGGAAGGTTGACCTGATCCTGAGGCAGGGAGACCATCAAGGACAAGAAATACAGATGAGTGGATAAATGAAAAGTGGTTTATAAATACCACGGAATAACATTCAGCCATAGAAAAAGAATCAAGTCCCAACACGGGCTGTACGACATAGATACAACTTGAAATCTTTATGCCAAATAAAAGAAGCCTGACACAAAAAGACAAATATTGTAGGATTTCACTTGCTATGAAATACCCAGAGCAGGCACATTTATAGAGACACAAAGTAGATTAGAGGTTACCCAGGGCTGGCTGGGGGAAGGAGGAAACAGAGTGTCATTGCTTAATGGGCACACATTTCCATTTGGGGTGATGAAGACTGTTGGAAATAGCATTGATGGATGCACAGCATGGTGAATGCAGAACGTGCCACTGAACTGTATACTCGGAAGGGTTAAAGTGGCCAATTTTGTATATGATGGAACTTGGCCTTTCATGGCTCAGGTAGGGGCAGCGGGACAGGGCAGTTTCGGTAAGTGTTGGCGAGTTTCGTGTGCCGTCCCAGACACACGGCCCGAAGACAGCCCGTCCGTCTCTTTACTGATCAGCGTGCGCACGTTCCTCTCAGCGGGGAGCGACCCAGAGTCATGCTGCGTCTGATCCGTCCTTGGCCCAATTACATGTTTCCTGAAACTCCCGCAGCAGGGAGATCTGCTTATTGGTCTGTAGAGCACAGGATGTTGTTGGATTTTCCCCTTGAATACTTTAGTCACCCCACTGACCCTTGAAAATAGGTTACAGTGTAATCAGGCAAAAGAGAAGCCCGTAGTTCATTTGAAAAAAACAACAACTAGGTGCTTTATTAACGGTGGATGGACTGGTGGACAGTCGGAACTGTCAGACTACCAGTCCCAACAGTGGGACTTGAAGCAACACAGGGAGCATTTCTGCAGCTAAGACCATCTCTGCACAATGGGAACACCCCTGTGTCACTCAGAGTGTGGAGTGGCTGCTTGGATGGCTTATAAATTGTCATGTGCTGGAACACGGGATGGCGTGAACTTGTATGTTTAGTGTTTGGGAGACTTAGTTCCTGAAATGTTTTTCTGAGAACTCAGTGCTTGAACATGGTTGGCAGTTTTTCTCAACTTTTCTCCCTGGATGCATGGTCAGGAGCGAGGCCTTCTGAGGATGAGTTTACTGAGCCTGTAACAAAGCTGCAGCGTAAGTCGTTCCCGAGTGTGAGTACTGGACTTTGAGAAGTGGCTTTTGTGACCCCACCGTGGTTTCATGGGACTTCAAGGCACACAGAAGAGGACGTGCAGTGGCCTTTGATGCAGTCCCACCGTGTCCCTCAGGTAGGCCTGCGGCACCAGAGACAGCGAAGACAGGATGGATCAAAGTGAAAAGGTGCAAAGTTCAAATAGAATTTGAAGGCCTTCTCCTCTAAACTTCAATGTGAGAAACATTTTCTATGCTTCTGAGTGTAAAATGTCATTCTACATGAGAGGTGTGTTTTAAAATGTCAGCTGTTAAGCTCTCTGCTGTGACATGCCACCTTTTATGTCTCCCGGTAGGTCTGTACAAAAGGGAATTGATCAAATGCCAAGCTCGCCCCATTTTCATACGTAACTGGAAATGAACAAAGCACGCGTTTCGTTTTTCATAGTTATTAAAGGAAGCACCTTGGGTGTTCCAAGACATAACATTCACAGTCCTGACTCTCTTCCTGACCAGCCCGCAACGTCCAGGACATTGTAATCGGGCCAGTTACCTCGAAGCGTTGTTATAACGATTAGCTGAATACCATATGCAAAGCCCTTGCTGCAAATTAGAGCCCAGGTGCTATTGTGTGCAGCTAGTCCCCTAAGCTACCTGGGTTGCCTGCATCTCAATTAGCAGAATTCCTCGGTGCGGTTCAGAGAACTCTTGGGTGACATCCAGATGTCACACAGGTTGTTCAGCTGAGTGCTCACAACATGGGTAGTGGCTTATCCACAGCAACAACTATAAACTCCAGCAGCTGCTATCTTCATGCCCAAACAGCAGTGTGCTGTGCATATGGCTTCCCTTCAGTTGGTTCCAGTAACAGAGCAAAGGCTATTTTGGACTGGAAATGAGTCTTATTTGATAGATTTTGTGGAGAATATGCTAGTAAACTGATTTCAAAGGGATATGAGCAATCTGTAATTACATTCTGAATGGAATTCCAAAGAGAAGAGATTATACAAACACCAAAGCTATTTTACGTCAAATGAACATCACTTCCACTGGGAAATGAGTGTGTGTGTGTTTCTTATAAATGGCCTTATTATCTATAAATAAAACAGCCTAGTGTGAGAAAAAATAAAAAGGAACTAGCCAGAGGCAGGATGTTGTGTTTTTTTTTTTATTATTATTATCCTGTTGTTTTTATTTTTTTATTTTCACAAAAACAGAGGCAGCTTTTGTAACCCAGGTGCAAAGGAGGTCACTACCCATTGTTTTAACACCTGCTGTCTTTCAAAATGAACACGGCTTCCGTGAGCCATTGATAAATTCTCCTACCTCAAAAATGACTGTCTCCTATATTCTGATACTTCTGAATAATCAACGTGTCTGTCCAATTTCTGTTTTGTTTTGTCCACTTGACTCTCATACCACTTCCCTTCTCTTTTGCTATTTTCCCAGTGTTTATAATAAAACAATAGTTCTTGATACACAGGGTACAATGCTAATAACAGCTGCATTGTTTGTAAAACAAAAGTGATACATTAATGAGACTTGTTCAGAGATCTGCATCTCCAAAGGCCCTGATTATATCAGTAAAATGCAGTTTAACAGCAGAGAGAATATCTACTTAATCTATTAATTTACCAGACTTTGCTGCCTGATGTAATAGAACTATAATCTTGGTTTCAAAAGTAAGAATATTCACATGCACGTTTCTTCTTCCATCTATCTTCTAGTAGTCTCTCTCCTTGGCCGTCTCTGTTTATTCTTTCTCCCTAGAAGTCAGTATTTCTGAGAAGGGGGATCACCCTGTATCAGAGCTAGGGCACCAGAGGCCTTCCCAGCAGATGACTGGGTGGTGTCACCTGCCAGACCTCCCCACGGCATCTTACGGCTTCAGACAACCAGTGCAGACTGTTGATGCTGTAGAAAGCTTAAATATTAGTCATCAGGGCACATGCCTGCCTAATGAATTCCCACAAATATGTTTTTTATGCTAAGAAGATTGTTTCAGACCATTCAGTTGTTCTAACACATGAAATACTGATAACAATAATACCTGCAACTTTAAAAATATTTTTTTGTTAAGATACAGTAAGTGAAGAAAAGTGTGCAACTCTTAAGCATGCAGTTCATGAATTTTCTCAGTTTGTGAACCAGTGTAGTAAGTATGTGGATGAAGACAGGAGAATAGCAGGACCCAGAAGATCCCGTGCCCTTCTTGATTTCATCCTGTGACTCCTCCCAAACGCAAACATGTCAGACTTACATCAAAGATTGGTTTTTCCCTCATAAAGGAAGGAAACTTTATATGAATGGGATTATACAGAGTGTACTCCTTTGCATGTAGCTTTGACCAAATTACGGGTGTGAGATTCATTCCTGTTGTTGCATGTGGATACCACTGAGCTTCATGGCTGTGTAGTATTCCACTGTATGAACAGACTACAGTATTTTTAATCTTTCTGCAGTTGATGGACAATTGGGCCGTTTTCTGGCTGAGGTTATTAGGAGTAATGCTGCTGTGATCTCACACATGCTCTTGGCTCGGACGGTATGCATATGTTCAACTTCAGCAGACACTGCCCAAAAGTTTTCCAAATTGATGGTACCAATATTTTCTTCAATTTTACCAATAATAGTTCTGCTTGTTCCCCTTACTTGGTATTTTCTTTTTCTTTGGAATTATGGTATTATCATCTCATTGTGGTTTTAATACGCATTTAATCTTTTCACATGCCTCTGTGGCCAATCAGATCTCTCTCTTTTGTGAAGTGCATATAGAAATCTTTGACCAACTTTTAATAAATTTTCCGTCTTTCCTTATTAACTTGTAAAGAAGATACTTATGCATTCTGATACAAGTCTATGTTGAATATATTTATTGAAAATATCTCCTCCCAATCTATGGTTTGCTGTTTCTCTCTCATAATGACATCTTCTGATGAGCAGAAGCTCCTAATTTTAATGAGCTATATCCATTTCTTTACGACGAGTGCCTTTTTGTGTCTTGTTTGACTTCTTGCATCCTTCAAGATAACGATAATGTTCTTCGATGTCATCGTCCAGAAGCTTTGCTTTACTGTTCACGTTGAGATCCATGGTTGACCAGAATTAATTTTTCTACGAAGAAGAAGGTACTCATTTTTGTCTATATAAACATCTTACTCAACCGGCACTGTTAGGAAAGGACTACTTCCCCCGCCACTGCTCAGCGATGACCCCGCTTCACTGCAATAAAAGGTAGTAGTGCTGCCGTAAAGCGAGTTCCCTGGAAACAGATGTAACCTCACGGCGTAAGCAGCAACAGTGTGGCAGCTGCCGTAAAGCACGTGCCCTCGGAAATGGCGCCGCCGCACGACATTGAAAGCACGCAGTTCTGCAGCTGCCGTAAAGCACGTGCCCTCGGAAATGGCGCAGCCGCCCGGCAGTAAGAGCCGTAAAGCCAGCTTCCCAGAGCACAAGCGCATCAGGGAGGTAGCCATGATCTTGTGATTTTTTTCCCTTTTATTCTGTTAGTGTAGTGAAGTACATTGATTGGTTTTTGAATGCATATGTGGGATTAAACCCCACTTGATGGGTTCTCCTTACTAGGTATTGCTAATTTTACATGTAAGGTATTGTTGAGGAATTTTATCTATGTCCATAAAGGATATTAGTCTGCAATGTTCCTTTAATATCCGTGTCGTTTTGTCATCAGGGTTAACAGTCCTCATAAAAGAAGTTTTTTTTCTTTCTGTATTTTCTAAGAGTTTAGGTAAGATTGGTATTACTTCTTACTGAAATGTTAGTTAGAAGCCATTTATACCTGACATTTTTTTTTCTGGGAAGGTTTTTTTTTTGTTTTTTGATTTTTTTTAAGTTAAAAATTCAGTGTCTTGAATGATAGCTATAGCACTCTTGGACTTTCTGTTTCTTTTAGTTTTGGTAAATTGTGCATTTCAGATCCTTTGATAATTTCATGTACGTGATGGAATTGACCGTATGAAATTGTTAGTAATATTCCTTTGAATATATAGGCTATGTGGTGATAGCCTCTTTCTCATTCTTGATATTTGCAATTTATGTTTTTTCTTTTTCTCCCCTTCATTACTTTTGCTAGGCATTTGTCGTTTTTTAAATTAATGTATTCAAAGAGGCAACTTCTGGTTTTATGACTTTTCTTTATTGTTTGTCTGCTATAGTAGTGACCTCCCGCTGCATGGCACATTCTCCGCGGTTAGTGGCTTGAAACAGCTCGCATCCACCATCTCGGCCTCTGTGGTTCGGAAATGCCAGCACAACTCAGGGATGCCTCTGCCGGAAGGGTGCAGGCAAGGAATCACCTGAGCCACGTGCGGTCTCATCTGAAGGCTCGGCCGAGGAAAAGTGCCTTCCAGCCTCCTCATGTGGTTGTCGGCAGGCCGATGGGGGCTGTTGGGCAGAGGAACTCAGTTCTGTGCGGGCTGGAGGCCCTCTTGAGCACTTTTCCATGTGAGCCGTCCCACTGGGCAGCTAACAACATGGCAGCTGGGCTCTGTCAGAGCGAGGGAGCGAGAGAGGGTGAGCGAGACGGAAGCCAAAGCCTTTCTCCGGCCAAATCCTGAAGTGATTCTTATCACATGTGCTCTCCTCGTCCCTCAGATTCTGGACTGCCTGTTGTCTGAAAATGCTTGAGAAAAGTCTAATTCACCAATTTTATCCAGTTGTGTTGTTGCTGATGGCAGGAGGCCTGGTCTAGTACCAGTGAATGCATGAGGGCTACATAGAATTATTATTTTTGTTTATTTCAATAAATAATTGCTTCTAGCTTTTAAGCCCCTCTCTTTCACAGCACTGACAGGTTGTGTCTTGGCCAAATATTCTTTTTTTTTATAAATACTTTCTGCTTCAGAACTATTTCGTTAACATTTGTTCTTTTTATGCCTTAGTAACATCTAGATTTAATCGCATGTGCAATAATTATAACAGAGTTAATATCAAACTGCAGCACTCCCATTTGTAGTACTGACAACCTTCCTGGGAACGTAACTAATTGAATTTTAAGAACCATTTCAGAAAAGCAGGGGGTTATGAGACGTCCTGCTATGAAATCCTTGTAATAATCTAGATGTTAAAGATATGTAGCCAAAATTATTTTCAGTTATTTTATTGAACTTTTTAATGTTTCATCCATTGATTACCATTACTGTTCCTAAATACTTCTTCTAATCCTCCATTTCAAATCTAGGCATTCCTTGAAATGTGTCCATTTCTGGTTTCTCTGTGCAGAAAGGTTTGAACGTCTAACCCTTCAGCCTTTGGCTCCCCCCACACAGGACTGCCCTTCTGGAGACTCTAGGGCATGGAGCCATCTTCCCTCTTCCTCTAAAAGGGCCTCAGGATGAACGAGAGAGCAGGAAAGTGTCCCAGAGGCCTGAAGATGACGGCTCGGAGGACTGGAGGCTGGGATTGGCCAGGCAAGGCCCTGGGCCACGGACACATCTGTTACTGTCTCCATGTTGCGGGTGCAAATCTGGAGACGTGACTCCATTACCCACCGTTTCCCCTGCTGCTGGTAGTATGGTGAATGTCTTCAGATGCTGAAAGAAGTTCTGTTTTCTCACAGTCAGGGCCTAGCACAAAGGTCTTGACCGTGGCCTTGTGCGCTGGCCCGTGGGCCAGTTGAAGGCAAACACCATCCAAATCAGATCCTTTAAGTTCATCTGTTGAAAAATGCAAGATTCCCTGGTGAGGATAAAATTCTGTTTTCCACAGAACCAGATGTCAGAGTGGGGTTGCTGTTATTTCTGCTGCTTTCAAGGCCTGGATGGATTAGCAAAGGGGCTGAGCACGGGTCACCTTTCCTGTCGTTTCTTTTTTTACTTGGAGGCTGTATTACTAGTAAGCAGTATAATGAGTACAGAATTTAGGCAGAAACAAATGGAGAAAATCAGTAATCGGGTATGAAGGAAAAACGGAGAAATGGATAAAGACCGGAAGAGGTGTGCTCTGTATTAATTTTCTATTCTTACGTATCTGCTGACCCCAGCCTCAGATGGGGGCTTCCATCAGCTACCACTGTGTGCCTCCCGTGTCTGCCGGTAAGAAGGCCACGCGTGGGCTTCCCCGGGATCTGCTCCGGATTTCGTCTGGCCAGGCTGAAGCTGCGTGTCGCCTGGGCTGCGTTCCTCACTGGAGCACAGTCGTTGATGGAACTCAGTTCCATGCCACAGTGGGACGGAGGCCCCGGGGACTCAGCTCCCTGGAGCTGCCCTCGGGGCCCAGCCTCGGGCCCTCTCACAACGCACTTGCTGCTTGTGTCTCCATTGTGGGCCCGAGAGCCTCTCTGCGGTGGGCACTGTGGGGTGTGTAACCACATCAAGGGAGCCACAGACCTTCCGGGGTGGCCCCACCGACGCTCCGCAAGAGGGGTTTATTAGTCGGAGCAGCCCAGGGGTGGGTGCCTTCTTAGACTTCCTCCTGCCGTGGTATAAATGAGGTGGCTTCAACAACAAAACAAAACTACTTTGGCTACTAAAGGAAATAATTGATAGATGTTGTTTGGGAGGTAGGTGTCTTCGGGCCCAGCCCCTCCAAAGTGGAGATACTACACCAAACCAGTGCCCTGTGGGGGGCTGTTGCAAGGCTGAGGGGTCACGCATGTGCAGAGCTTCTGCAGGACCGATTCCGCTCTGCAATATGAGAGAGAGTGTGTGTGTGTGTGTGTGTGTGTGTGCACACGTGCACGTGCATGCCGTAACCTGTCCTACGTCACATGCCTCCCTCCCTCCTCACCCAGAAGTGAGCCTGTCACCTTTGTAACTCCCATTGCCCCTGTGCTTCTTTTAGAAACTTCACTTTCTTTTTTCCTTTTTTTATTTTCTATCAATTCCCCACCGATTTAGAACCTTTCCAACTGCAGAGTTTGCATCTTAATGATTTTTGCATCCACTTCAGTGTCGTCAGAAAACAAACAGGAAAGAATCCCACCGTTAAATGCAGCATATTTTAAGGCTAAGTGTGGTCATCACACGGTGGTGGTGGGGGCCCCCGGTGCTGTCCTGGGTGGCCCTCCTAAGCAGATC
This sequence comes from Lyroderma lyra, assembly GCA_004026885.1. Classification (NCBI taxonomy): domain Eukaryota; kingdom Metazoa; phylum Chordata; class Mammalia; order Chiroptera; family Megadermatidae; genus Lyroderma; species Lyroderma lyra. Next base: position 9,924 of record PVJL010020691.1, read on the forward strand.
TCCTGATTCCTTTATCGGGCACCTACTGAGTGCCTACGGTCACCAAGGGAAAATGCCATCAAAGTGGGCTACTCTCCAAGGTCTCTGCCTTCTTAGTGATGCATCTGCGGTAAAACGAACACAATAATACACCCCACACAGCAGTATGTGAGGCTTTCACAGTGGCACAAAATAACCATTTGAAACTACTTCTGCCTTATTGTGAGAAGAAAACAACAGAGCATAGGCACCCTTTGAATTCACAGGCTGCAGCGGCCTCTGGTGTGACCTGCTCCGGCCCGTAGCCGCCGACTGCACAGGTGGAGGTGAATCTAGTTTGCAGGTGAATCTAGCCGGGCAGGGGTCTTCTGACAGAATCAAGGTGAACGGGGTGACAATACGTCAGCATAACAAAGGCTGCTTCAGTTGTGCACATGGAGAGATGGCAAGAGGGCGAGTTGCTCATGGCATCACGTAAGTGCCAGTGCTGCGGTGCCGTAGGTCATCGGGTGAAGGACTTGCTAGCGGCCTGCTGACGGTGTGCACTCGTGAGGGGTGAAGAGGTGTTATCGATGGCTTTCTCAGTCTCCAGGCTCGCACAGGTCTACCTTTCACTTAAATGTAAGCACACGAGGCATGCTTTCAGGAACCCTCGTCAAACACGTCCCAGTCTAGACCCAAATTTCCTGCTTGGTTAGGTTTTATGGACACTATGATTAAGGCTGGCCGTGTCCCCATGAATCCTCAGAATGGTGGGTACTGGGGTCTGCAGCTGTCTATCGGATGAGGACTGTTTCTTATCTCCCTGGTGAAAGACTAACCAGGACAGCCACCGGGACCACGACGTTCCCGTCTCACTCTTGAAGTCGTCTTCTGAGAGAGCAAAGTCCTAATTCCACTTTTCCTCCACCGAGCCGGGACTTTCTACTAGATGACACGTTACCGACTAGGGTCCTACATGACCTCTCCTAGTTCCCCAGCTAAGGACACCTCCCTCCCGGCCTGCACGCCTCCGCCCCCACTCCCCTCCCTCTCACGTGACCTTCCCAGACCAGACAGTCCCCCGTGCGCCACCCCGGCACCCGTCTCTCCCGCCACCTTGGTCACAGCAATCTCCCCCTCATCTGGCCTCCTGCAGGGCTGCTGTTTATTTATTTTTAGGTTGTAAATGGCAGAGAAACCGACTCAAATTGGCTTAGTGAGAGGGGATGTTTATTGGCCTGCAGACCTGGAGAGCCCAGGGGTTAATGCTGCTCCGCAGAGTCAGGCTTTGTTCTGTGGTCCCCCAACACTAGTGTCCCAGCATATGCCTCCAGTTCATCTCAAGTAGACCCCATTTTGCCAAAAACCAAATAATTTAAAGAGTTCTAGGACTTAGGACATTTTCCTGTGGGCCACTTTGTTTATCAGTCTGTGTATAAATGGACGGAGTGCGCCCCGCCCGCGAGTGGGCGGTCTGGCCACTGGAGTTTCTTTTCTGTCCTCCTGGGCCCCGGGAGACGCTCTGGGTTTTCATGTTATTAATGACGAAAGTCACATTAGCTGGTGGGTGACTGGTGTTTTGTTTTTCTGCTGCTCACAGCAAACGGAAACGCGTTTCTTTAAAGTTACTGGGGCAGTTTTTGGAGAAGGTTCCACTCTCTCACTGAGCTGACTCCCCAGAAGGTGAGTATGCTGGGACCGTCCTGCCTGTTCTCACACCACCACAGACCACCGACACACACACCACAGCCACGCAGACGCACACACA
>PVJL010020692.1:0-11653 GCA_004026885.1 Lyroderma lyra
ATTGTGCTTTTTATCATTATGTAATGACCATCTTAGTCTTTTACTATCTTTTTTAACTTGAATTTTATTTCATCAGATATCAGTATGGCCACTTCCTTTTCTCTGGTTACCGTTTGCTTGGAGTATTGTATCCCATCCTTTCACTCTAAATGTGTGTTTTTCCTTATAACTGATGTGTGTTTCTTGGAGACAGCATGTGGATGTGTTTTGTTTTTAATTCAGTCTACTACTCTGCGTCTTTTTTTTGGTGAGTTCAGTCCATTAACATTTAGAGTGATGATCGATATGTGAGGATTTCCTGTGGCCATTACTTATGTTCCTCTTTGTTTTTGTTTGTTTGTTTATTTTTGTTTCTTTTTGTTGCCCCAACTTTGTTCCATTTTTCCTGATGTTTTGTTTCAGGCTGAAGAGCCTCCTTCAGTATTTCTTGGCATGCTGGTCTCGTGCTGGCAAATTCCCTCAGCTTCTGTGTGTCTGAGAAGGTCTTTATTCCATCTTCATATCTGAAAGATAATTTTGTTGGATAATTTATTCTTGGCTGGACGTTTCTCTCTTTTAAATTTTTGAATATTGGATTCTATTATCTCCTGTCTTGCAGAGTTTCTGTTGAAAAATCTAATGCCAGCCTGATGGGTTTTCCTCTAAAGGTTATAGTCCATTTTTCCCTGGCTGCCTTGAGAATTGTCTCTTTGTCTTTAATTTTGGACATCTCTAGTACCATGTGTCTTGGAGAAGATCTGTTAGGGTCCAGGTATCTGGGGGACTTGTTTTCTTCTTGAACTTGGGGTTCCAGATCTTTCCATAGGATTGCAAAGTTCTCATCTATGATTTGTTTGAGTATGCTCTCTGTAGATTGCTCTGCCCCTTCTTCTATTCCTATTATCCTGATGTTGTTTTGTCTCATGGAGTCGGATATTTCTTGCAGAGTTCTTTCAATCCTTTTGGTTCTATATTCCCTCTCTCTCTTTCTGAGCTGTTTCCATGTTCTGATCTTCAATATCACATATTCTCCCGTCCATCTGGTTTCTCCTGTTTCCATGGCAATTATTTCATTTCTCACTTCTTTTATCATATTATTTATTTCTTTTATTTCCGTCTCAATCTTTCTTATGATTGGAATTTCTTTGTTAAATTGTTCCTTTGTTTAGAGTTCCTTTTTTATGTCGTTTATATCGTTTTTTATGTTATTTGTCTCAGCTATGCTGTTCAGCCAGTAGGTTTTCATTTCTCTCACAGCCTTTAGAATGGCTGCTTTAAATTCTCTGTCACTTAAATCAGACCCTTCCAGGCCTAAGAAGCTGTCTTCTGGGTAAATTTCATGTGCTTTCTGAGGAAGTTTTAATTTTTCAGGAAGTCATCCTGTCCGCTGGGTTCCTCCTCATTGACATGAGGGCTTTATGTTCAGTGCCCAGATTATTGCTTTTGTGGTGTCTTGCTGTAGGGCAGACACTAGGTGGCACTGGGGATCTGGGAGAGAGTGGGTTCTTTGTTTCTTGTTTCCGATCTCCTACTGTGTTTGGAGGCTATGCACGTATATCCTGTGGAGAGGCCAACAAAAGGCGCTCCAAGGGCGGCTCTGACTTCTGCCCTTTGCTGGGAAAGCTGTTTTGAGACTTGTTTCTGCTGAGTAGGGTGAATGCTATCAAATCAGTCTTTCTTCCTAGCCCTGATTCAGCATCTGGCTGTCAACAGGCTCACACTGCTTTCAGAACCCTCGGGTGCACGAGGAAGTGCAGACTCCATAAGTCCAAAGCTGTGGGCCTGGCCTGAGACTGCAGGGTCACTTTTGCAGTGGGCTGGGAACAGGAACTGCAGCCCTGTGTAGGTCTCCAGGGGGCCTATACCTGGGGTGTCATCTTTGCAATTCAGAGTCCTTGCTTAGCCATTCTACCACTCAAAAGTTCCAGAGGCTGGCTCCCAAACTCTATCCCCAGCATGCAGCCCCAAAACCCAGCTCTCCCGTGGTCTCTCCCCTCCCCTGAATTGTGCTGCTCAGAATAGTCAGCAGAGATTGTGTCCTGTTGCAGTCTCTGCTCCCTTCCCTCTCCCTGACTCGCCCCCTTCTCTCCAACCTTCAGGTGTTTACTTGAGATTTGTGGATTTCTCAACAGCTGTTTTATAACTCAGGGTCCTCTTTCTTAGCTCCTGGACTGCTGTTCAATTGTGTTTTCTGGGAGAGGCCTTAGGGACCTCCTCTTCAGTCACCATCTTGCCTTCTTCTCCTAAAAAGGATTTTACTATATTTAAAAGGAAATAACTATACCAAAGCTTCTCATTTTGGCACCAGTTGTCTGCAGAAGTTTTTGCCTCCCTTCAACTAGTCCTTAGGAATATCAATCATTTTAATACCTCCTGACAAGCAGATATAACATGATTATCTAAATAACATATTTCCTAAAGGTTGATAAACATTTTACCCTTGCATATTTCTGGAACATGGAAGTCTCTAGTGTTCCCAGTATTTAAAGCTCTGGAATTAAAGGATCAAAATGATAAAGGTCTCACTATAAAATGTCAAGATCAGCAAGAAATCTTAGATTGTTATGCTATTAAGATTACCTGATTGGTCAGTTTCTATAGCGCAACATTGCCCTTGGAAAGAGGTTGATGTTTTCCTAATTTAAAAAGAACTATTGAAGGCTTCAGGTTTAAAATTGTGACTATTCAACAGCCCCTGATGCAACTTCCCTAATATATCATAAAAAATGAAGAAAAAGATGAACTCTCACAATTGCATTCAACTCTAGGAATTCACTTAACATACAGAGAAAATCCAGGAAATATTTTCAGTAACTCCTAAACTAAACTGAAGAAAGTAATTATGAAGCTCAACAGGTAACACCTACAATCTCCTGATAAACTGATACATGTTTCCCCCAGTATCTGAAAGTAGAGCATTCTTATGAAACCTTTCTTAATTCTAAATGACCTAAAGCAAAAAAAAAGCAATTACCATTAATTTATATGTAAAAAAAAATTGAGCTTTCCCAGAAACTTGAAATAACCTAAAAAATCATACCAAATAATTTTATTAGGTCCAGTTATATGATAAACTTACACCCTTATGAGCTCTCTTACATTTATCCAAAACCTTAAGATGTATCTTGTTATTGTTGCACAAAATAAAGTGAATTAAAGCACAGATGCTCACAGACACAGTTCAAAGCTCTGGTAGCTTGCTACTGACATGCTAAGTGTGTCTTTGGGGAAGGAGCTTGGCAGTGCTACTCTGTACAGGGGATGTGTGCTGCCTCTGCTGGGGTAACACCCCAAAATGTGAATTATTTTCTGGGGTGGTCCCCTTGTATCATAGCACAGGCTTCCCTTGAAAACAAATGTTCTAGAAACCCATCTGCATCAGTGTACTAGCTTACATCATTGTGAGAGGCTGCATTATGCTTCAGTGAATTTTTTGGAGACTCAAGGTATTTGCTCATTCGTGATGGGTGATTTATGCAAATAATATAGGGCATGACAACTCACCTTCCCACACCTCATTGAGTATTCAGCAGTTTTGACCGAAAATGACACATGCCCCACCCGTACCCAACCCGTGCCCCATGGCCCACCCTTCCTACTCACCTGATTTCACCCTGAGTGACTTTTTTGTTTCTTTGTTTCCCCAGAGGAAAAAAGAAGTCCTCAAAGGGAAACATTTTGCCATGTGGAAGAGGAGAAATGAAAAAAGGCAGAAGCTTTAAAAGGAAACAAAATTAATGAATTCAAAAACTGTTTTTAAGCAGTGGAAAAAGTGTCACAATTGATGTATAAAACACGGAGTACTTTGAAGGTGACTAAAGTTTAAACATGTAAGAATAAATACACAAAATTTATAAATAAATTCCATTTTTAGGTCCCCCTTCTAATAACAGCTTCATGCAAAACAAATGCTGAATACTATTTTCGTTTTTCACCTTTATTCATAAAAGTGAAAATCTTCATGTTTCTTTCAGTTAGCAAAACAACTACTAACATAAGTGAAAAAAACAAAGTGGCGTAACTCAAACTTCCAAAAGCAGGAGTTACCTATACACTCATTATTTTTTTTTACTAGTAAGAAAATAGAGGTTCAGGGAGATGAAATAACTTTCCCAAAGTCACACAGCCAGTAGATGGCAAAACTCATGTTTTTCAGCCCTGAGACATTTACTGAGTTCTAATCTATTATACTGAACTTTCTACTTGGATATCTAAAGCATCTTAAACTTAATGAACAAATTAGAAGTTCTGATCCTACCACTACACTCTCTACTGCATCGGTTCCAAAGTGGTGGTATGCATACCTACAGGGGTACTGGCTGGGCCTTTCAGGAGTATGCAAAAAATGATCAGTAGTGACAAAAATACAAATAAAGTAAAAAAATGCAAAATGTTAGTTATGGAACAATAAATGTTAACTTTGAATCGCCGTTAATGGAGACACTTCAAAATTAGATCACATTAAGTAATGATGATTGATAAGGGCATGACTAGGAACTCTTCCCCTTAACTCCTTTTCTACCAATCATTATACACAGTTTCAGAACAATCCATTTGCAACATTTCTAGAACTTCCCCAAGCATATAAATACATCTGTAGCCAGACTGTTTGAACAATTTAATTACTGACTGAATAAAAGTGAGTGTGTTGTCTTTAATTGTGATTCTTTTCAAGTAGTTCTTTTTAATTTAGTGTTTAAATGCTTGGTCATCATTATCAATATTTCACTGTTATGAATATTGTAAAATTAAATCTGTGGTTTGTACATTTAGTGTAGTGAATTTTCCTTACTAATTTACTACCTTATTTACTACCTTATTTCCACTATTTTACATTAAGATAGGCACTGAACAAAAGTGTCAGTATTTAAAAACAGCTGTTTTAAAAACAAGGAGTACAATTTATAGACAGAAGTTTAAAAGGGGTACACAAGTGGTAAAAGTTTAAGAACTCCCATTCTACTACTAAAACCTACTTCAGACCCAGTCTTAAATATCTGTGTAAATGAAATCATTATGCACACAGTGGATCAAGCCAACCTAACAAAATGCACAAAAAGAGCTAACTCAAACTTCATTCATGTCTCTCTCTCTCTCTCATCCTGAACATCCAGTTTTTTAGATGTTTGTGTCTGTCAGCTCTTCCTCCAAAATACATCCTAAATCTTACCATTTTAGTCTGAACCACCACCATCATCTCTTTTCTTCATTATTGTAAAAGTCTCCCAAATGATCTCTTTGTCCACTCTTGCCTCTATGCACATCATTAATTATGTTTTTAAAATATAAATCAAATTATATTCTTCTCATACATATAAACCTTGAATGATTTCCATAACTTACAATAAAACCCAAAGTCATTAAGGGGCCAACAAGGCTGTCCTTGACCTGGTTCCTATATACCTCGCTGACCTTATCTCTAAATGCTCCCATTCACCACATTATGATGGCTACATTGACCATTTTCATTGTTGTTGTTGGTTCTTAAACATGCCAATTTGTCTTTGCTTCATGGCCTCTGAAAATATTGTTACCTCTATTAGTAAGTCTCTGAATCAGAACTTTACAATATTCTTTCATTACTGTCATTCAGATCAATTCCAACCCCACCTTAATGAATAAATTTCTGGCCATCCACTTTAAGTTATCCATTACCATTACCCCCACTTCATCATTGTGTATGACATTATTCAAATATATTTTCTTCAAAACACTTATTGGGAATCATCTTGTTTCCTTATTTGTTTTGTGGAAAGAAGTGAACACCAACCAAATGAGAAAAGCAAAGTCTGTTTATTCAGAGATGTCTATAGCAACGGAGTCAGCCACCATCACTTACATTTTGACAGACTCAAAGGCAGAGAGAACAGTGGAAAATTTTTATGGTGAAAAAACTGGAAAACTTTAGGTATAACCTTATTGGAGGCTGTTGGCATAAGGAAGCTGCTGAATGTTAACCTGAAGTTGAGCATACTATGTGTTTGGTGATGGGTACACATTTTATTTTCTCTGGTTAGTCCTAATTGGAAGTGGGGACAAAATTAGGGAATCTATAAGTTATTAGTCAACTCCTGGATATTTTGGGTCAGTTACTAAAGATAGAAATCTGACTTCCTACATACCTTACTTATAGCACACTGGTTTCTGGGCAAGTCACTACACATTATGGGTAAAAATTGTATCTTCATATATGGTCTGCAGATGTTCCATTTGTATATTCAGTCTCTCAGTTTGCTGGTCATATATGTCTCCTAAATGGTATTTACATTTCAGGACAGCAAGTTTCTTCTCCATCTTGTTCAATGCGGGCTCCCTAGTGACTAAAATACTGACTGGCACATAGTATTTAATATATAATTGATAAACGAATGATTAAAAGGTCAACTGAGTGTTCCAGTTCTTCATAGCTATCTATTTATTGTCTCAGTAAGCTAAAAGCAAAATGAAAATATGTAAATATAAAGCTTTTTTTTGCCAGCATTATTGACTAATTTTGTTGATATATTGATCTGATGTAGCTCAAGCACATACTCTGGCCCCAGTGAAATAATCTTCTTACCATCAAAATGAACATTAAATTCTATCATAAATTATTCATCAAGGTAGTAGATGTATTAATGGCAACACTTAACAATAAATGGGTACTTTGGCACAGGCTACAGTGGGGTGCTATTGTCAACGGCTATAGGAGAAGATTGTTAGTTATGATAGGTTCATTTATAATTTGATATAATTGGAAGAGGAAGCCAACAAGCCAGGTTTTAAAAAAATAAGTTAAAGGTTATAGTAACTGGTTATAGTAACTTTTGGATTTTCCATCTACAGGAAGTATAGGTACAAAAGAACAATGTGGACATTGAATATTAGGAATGAGTTGTCTCAGCTCTGTCCCTGGAATCCCCAGAGCATGTAAGTATTGGTTCTTTAGCTACTGACTCTGACCAGTTTGCATGGCTGCCTCTTTATTGGAATGTGAACTCTTTAAGGGAAACTATGTGTGGGAAATCTAACTCATACTTATATCCCCATTTCCTATCATATAATTAGGTCAATGTTCCTAAGATCAAAAAATTGAATATTGTGCAAGCTTCATGCAATGTAGCAACTCCCAGCACAACTCTATCAGGCTCCCCACTCAAGTCCATCAGGCTAAGCTGGTAAATTATAGGAAAGATCTCAGAGAACAGTTTTCTATCCTATTAGCTAATAACCTAGAACATGATTTACTGTGATTTTTTAGATATACTAAACCTGATTTTACTGATTCAATAGCAACACTTGCCCTTGAAGCCAGGGGCTTCATGATACTGATATTTCTTTGGAATGCTTTTGGAATAACTGAGATTGTGCGATACATTTGTATTGTGTAAGAGACCAGGTAACCCCTCAAATTCTTGCTTTGGCAGAATATTTAAGAATTTGAACACATGTTTATGCTGTGGTACTAACTTTCAAAAAGCTAAAGGAGATATTTATGTAAATAATAATAGAATTTTCAAGTCTATTAAGAATATTGATAATTGGGAGTTCGCTGATGGTGTAGTGGCTTAAGGCTTCAGTGATGGCGCTGTCAGCGCTGGAGCCTGGGTTTGATTCCCAGCCAGGGAGCTACCCTCATACCAAAAAGCAAAAAAAAAAAAAAAAAAAAAAAGAATATTGATAATTGAGAGTACAAGACAGACAAAAAGAGAGAAAAGAGAAAATGATGTGGAAGAAATAAATGAGAAAACATTGTCAAATCAGAAGCAGAAAGCTAAGAGTCAACTGGAGATTGTAATCTTTTTCCTTTTCTGGACTAAAGATTCCAGCCTGCAGCCAGGTGGGGGATGCAGTCATGATATGTCCCAGGAAATCTATGTTAATATTGTGCTGCACCAAGAGAGCAGCCCTATTGCTGCTTGCGTTGTTCCTTGACCAGAGAGTCATGCTGGCATTACAGATTTAGAATCCACATACTATTAATTTAATTTCAAGTGCTCAGCTAGTTTATATTAAAGTAATTTATAAAATATTGCTATCACACAATGGCTTTTCTTTCATTTCCTAAATACCTATGAATTAATGGACATTAATAAATTGTAAGATGCTAAGATATGTAGAATATGGTTATAGCTCCACCATTTTTTGTAGTCTTACATCCATCTACTCACAAAAATACACACTTAATTTTACTGCTGAAACTAAGCTGACAAGATATGGTAATAAGCTGACATAATTAATGGACAAGCTAGTTTAAAAATTATATCAAATCAATTCCTTAAGTTGAAAAGGCAAAAGGTTTGCACCAAAGGCCGAAAAACTCTCACTAAAACAAATTACTCTGGAAGTCATAATTCATTGATGATTAGATAACAACCAATGCAGAAATATGTAACAGTGCCTATACAAAATATTTTACTGACAATACATATGTCATTAAAGTCTATTGGTTCAGTACATATGCTCTGTAATAATTGGACTTTTTAATCTTATACAGTGAATATTTTCTGGGTTATCTATGAAATTAGATCTGGAATTTAAATACACATAGTACATTTATAGTTGATTCAGCTTGATTACTGAAAATAAACTCCTGATTGAAAAACAAAAAAGGAAATGTTCTTCGTACCCAATGCCTCCTATACCCCCCAATGCATAGCATATGGGTTTGCAAGTAGTAGATAAGGGAGGGTTTTCAGATCATGGTGATAAAATGTCACACTTCTGTAGAAGAGATAAAGCACGGAAAAATTATGAGAGTGGGTTGAGAGGTAAAGTCCCTAAAAGAACTATATACAAACCTTAGAAGGAAAATATATCTAGGGAATGACTGACAACTCTTCTGCCAAAATGACTTCTTAGGCCAGGAAGTAAAGGCTTTCTTCTGCAGTAATCAATATGTCATATTCTTTGAGAAAATAATGCATGCAGCAGAAGAATCTAGTGACTACATAAATAATATGAAGGGTCATCCTAAAAATTGACTGTATATTGATGGTTTTATATATCTAAGAAAAGGATAATAATTTACCATCTCCATGACTGCATGGAAAAACTGCCCCTTGGAAGGTAGAGAGATAAATTTAAAAGATACAGGGAAGAGGTTTGACCATTTATTGAGAGATTTTTGTATCCTAAGTACACTGTGAGGCCGCTCACATAAGCTTACCATAAAATGTAAAGAGTATAGTACTAACAATAACTTTCTGGTAAGCAAAAAAATAGCATTCTTTATTAGAGCAAATGAGTTCCAGCCAAATGATCAAACCAAATGTCCATTAAAAATGATTTTGAGTAAGCAAATATGCCAAAAGCTCTTTTCTGAAATCCTAAAGAAATTTAAGACATTCTGTTCTTTCTTAATACAATTAGCTTGTTTATTTATAAACAACCTGCAATTTCAATAATCTGATTTGTGCCAAGAAAACCAAATTGTAAAGCAAGTCAATAATAATGATTATGATTTTCATGATGATGATAAAGATATCACCTCATAATTTGTTTTATGATACACAGGTTAGAAAACACATCAATATCGCTTATTTTGAGTAATCCTCACAGATAAGTCTTTGTGCCCTGTAACTTCTTGGCTCAACACAGCAATGCTGTTGAAGCAGTCAGTTTGTACAAGTATGTATAATTTGATTATATCTCACCTTGGCAGCACCTGAACCTCTACTGTGCACCAGTTGTTTTCTGCAATTGGGTTTTTCTAATTCTATAGTGCAACACATCTGCATTCACACATGCACAATCATAATTACAAAAATGTTAACTTTTCATGAGTAGAGTTGCTAGATTTCACAAACAAAAGTACCTGAGACTGAAATGAATTTGTTTCAGATGAAGCATGAATAATTATTAAGTATAAGTCTATACCATGCTATATTTGTGATATACTGAAAGATGTTGATTATCTCAAATTCAAATTTAACTGGGTGTCTTGTTTTTTATATGCCAATCTTACATGTGGGGTAGCATCTCGCCAATGCAGAGTTGGAACTGGTGTTATATAAATGCTTTCTTTTCTCTCTTATGTGTAAAATATTTTGAGAAGTATTCTACACAGCAACTCCTGGTGGGTTGAAGCTACACTTGCCTACAACTATTACCAACTCAATATCATATGACTGCATTATTTTTTCCTCCTTTCCCATTTAACACTCACTGAACCCCCATTCCTGTTCCCTGGGACCATATCCCCAAATATACTGCCTACATAAAAGCCTTTTTCTTATGCTCTTATTTTTCTGGGGGAACTCAGGTTTAAAGAGGTAGTGAAAAATTAGATGAAGTTATAGTAATATTAGAGCTAGAAGAAACCACTTTACAAATGTGAAAACTATTTCTGTACAGTTCAGTTGCATTGACTAATGTCACATTGTTTAGTAAAGCCACATTTGAAACTCAAATTGTGTCTCCTGACTGTCATTTAATGACCTTCAATTAGCAGAACAGCTTATGCATATTTCAAACTACCTTTTCTAAAGAAAATCAATTTAATATTTCTACAAAAGTAGTATAATGACACTATTAAAAATGAAAAATACAAATTCTTTTATTCTCTAGCCAAAAAAAAAGAGAAGAAATCCTACAACACACACACACACACACACACACACACACACACACACACACACAAAACTAACTTTGGAAAGTAGGAATACATTATTCCAACATATTTCTGTGTATTTATATCTAAATAGAAATATCAATACAAAAACTAAGAAAATTTTATAGTGTATGTTTATAATTTAATTTAATTTTACTAGTATAAGTATAATTTTACTCAAATTGAAAAGAAAAATAAACTTAAGAAAATGTTTCACTTCAGATACATTCTTTTTTCTACAGAGATAGCATTGCTTAAAATATCCTTCAAAGAGTAATAAAATAGCTAATAACAATATGGAAACATTAAAGACATTAATAGTTTTAATTAAATGATTCAATTTAGTGTACTATTGACTGATCACTTTGAAAGATGAGGACATTAGCTCTCTCATTTTTCCCCATCTCTTTGACTACCCACCTCACAGTTTTTGTGAATTACATCATTAATTTTACATATTGAGATTTCAAATATGTATATATATTTCAGGACTATAATCCCCTCATTTTCTTTAATTATCCCTACATTTCAATGGATTCAAATGTAACTGACCTCTCCTCTCCCCTAGTTTCTCGATTTCTAAGATCTTTAATCACTTCTTAATTAAGTATAGTTTTCCTCATAAAAACATGTTTTTGTTTGCTATCTTGTTTTGTATGTGTCGGGAGCATAATTATTTTTAACAATGATTACTTTATTTTAAAGAAAATATGTATTTATTCTTAGTTACACTTGACCTTCAATATTATTTTTATTGTTTCAAGTCTACAGAATAGTAGACATATATATAATTTATGCAGTTATCCCCTTGATTAACCTAGTACCCACATGGAACTATACATAATTGTTTCAATATTATTGACTATATTCTCTTTGCTATGCTTTACATCCCCATGAGTATTTTGTAACTGCCAATATTTATTCATTAATTCCTTCACCATTTTCACTGATCTCCCCAACTCTTTCCCCTCTGGCAACATCAATTTGTTCTCTGTATCTATGAGTCTATTTTTTTTTCTTTTTCTTCTTTTTTTTTAATTGATTTTTATTGTTAGACTTATTGGGGTGACATCTGTTAGCAAG
>PVJL010020693.1:0-11658 GCA_004026885.1 Lyroderma lyra
CATGGGGGTCACCAAGGGTGCAGGGAAAGCTGCAGGAGGCACAGATGTGGGGGCAGGGGAAAGAGGCTGGGGGCTGCCTCGGGGGGAGAACACTGGGAGGGAGTACGGCTGCACCACAGCTGGGAAGGGAGTGGTGGCTGGTGGGGGGGGCCAGGAGGCAGAGGGTGGCACAGGTGAGGGGTGGGAGACATAGCAGGGCGCTTCGGCCCGTGGGCTCTGGTGGTGACGTGAACGCTTGACTTTGGATCGGCAGAGGTGTCGGCGGCCAGGGGGTGTGGGGCCGTGGTGGCAGCCTGTGGAGAGAGACCGGGGTTAGCACGGGCCTCAACCTCAGGGTTATTATCCCTGCCACCCCTAATGCCCTGCCACTCTAACCAGGAGAGGGCAAGCAAAGGCCCTAGAAGAGTGGCTTCCCAGCCTACACAGAACGGAGAGGAATCTGGGGTGATGGGAACCTTCAGGAAGAACCACAAAAGGCAGGAAAGGGGATTTATTGAGAAAGGAGCTGAGAAAAGGAATGGTTACATGAGGGGTTGAACTGGGGGTGTCGAGATGGGAGAGAAATTCTGGCAGATGGGAGGAGGCAGGGTGGGTCCATGGACAAATGGGTAGGAGGACCTGGTCCATCCGCCAAACTCCTGCAGGCACTGCCAGCCTTAGTGGTCCTTCTGCCAGTCACAGCCACGCCCTGCCTAGCTCACAATGGCGAGATAGCTCAGTCCTGAGCCCTTCTTCCATCGCAGGGAGCGTCCCTCAGGTACCTGCCAGGCTGCCATCTGTCCCTGAAGCCCGACCCCACCCACAGTTGTCCCAGCCCTCCTTGCCTGTATTTGGCCCAGAGTCTATACAGATCTCTTAATCAGTGACAATTGAGTGGGCACACTTCATGCCGCTGTCTCCAGGCTGGGCCTGAAGTAGCTTACCTGGAGCATAGCACCTCCGCCTGCCTGTCTCAGTGCCAAACCCCAAGGCTGCCCTCCTCTGGCTGCAGCCTGGAACCCGGCCTAGTGGGGAGAGGCTAGCGAGAGGCCTGTCCCTAGGCAGGGCACTGGTAGTGGAGACAGCACCAGCCTGGGTCCCTGGAGCAGGAACATCTCCTTTAAGAACCCCCTCCCTCAACAGTCCAGTCTTGGACCAGCAGAGGGCAGGCTCAGGGAGGTGACAGTAGCAACCTTGCTCACCAGGGGCCGAGGGGGCCGTGGAGGAGCCATCCAGTCCGCGCAGCCTGCTGAGGTCACGGAAGCGGCTGAGGAACGCCTGCTCCTCCTTCTGTGTGTGCAGGGACAGCACGGCCTTGGTCAGGCCCACGGGGCGGTAGGCATCTGGGGTTGGGTCAGGGACTACTGTGGGACTGGGGGCTGGGCTGGGGGCTGGGCCTGGAGCCAGGCCAGGCAGGTCCTCCATCATGATGATGTCTGAGGAAGGTGAGATGGGAGAAAGGTCATCAGAATCACCTCAGGGGTTAATGCATCCACACCACACCCTCCCTATCCAACAGCTTAGTTAGCCCCCGGTTTCTGTCTGCTCCATAGCCAAGCCTGGGCCCCATGTGCATCTCTTGGTCTCCTCCCAGAGGACTGTCCCCGAATTCAGAGGCTACTCAGTCCCCTCCAGTGGCACTACCCTAGGAAGACACCTCCATGACTCTCATTGAAAGGGAAGCCCACCCCCTGCCCTTCCCCGCTCATTTTCCAGGTCAATGCCCTTCAAGGGCATCGCCTTCATACCCTCTGTGGTCTGCACTTCGGGGATGAAGCCCACCCCCACCCCTGCCACCCAGACTGTGTGTGTGAACTGACAACAACAACACAGGAAGCAGGATGGGCGAACACAAAGCAGCAAAAGCTGGCAGGGGTGCAGGCAAGCAGCAGCAGCCCCAAGCTAAGATGAAGGCCTCCTTCTCTCCAGGAGGGCCAGACAGGGAGGGAAGAGGCAGCTGGGAGGGAGCTCTGGCTGTGGGACCACGGGCAGCCTGGGCACCGTCCCCTCACTCCACGCCCATACCCGACTCCGGGGGCTTCTTGTCTCCCACATGGACGATGGTGGAGCTGAAGCTACACTGACTGGTGACAGACACCACGCTCTCCGCCTTATTGGCCAGGGTGAGCGGGCTCAGGGTGCCTCCCACCACTGGCTCCTTCCGAGGGGTGGCCCCCTCCCCAGACAGCACTGCCGATGGATCTGTGCGGAGAGATGGCTCCAGTTACCACCGCCCCACCAGGAGGTCAGGAAAGGGAATCCCAGGGAGGAGGGGGAGGGATGGACTGTAGGGAGGAGTCTGGAGATCTGGAGGCTGGGAGGGGGACAGGGCAGAGCAAGGTGGGGGCCCCAAAGGCAGAAGGGGTAGAGACATAGGGCCAAGCAGGCCAGGATGGGGCAGTGGGAGCAGGGCATGCAATGGGGTCTTTACCTTTCTTAGACCCCACAGGGATTGGACCTGTCTTCTGCTTGTCATCATCAGAGGCTGAGGAGGCGGTGCAAGAGGAGGAGGAGGCACATTTACGCTTGGTTGTACTAGGGATGTTGCAACTCTCCAGGTACCTGGGGATGGACCAGAGGACATGAGGGCAGGGTCTGGGGTGGGGTGGGGCCAGGGCCCAAGTGGGAGAAGGTGCTAGATTGGCCTTACCTGAGGATGCTATCCAGACAGTTGATCTGCTGGTAGGAGCAACTGGAGGATTCTTTCCTCTCAGCTTCCTCAGTGACCAAGGCTAGTGGGGCCTGGCCTGGAAGAGGGGTTGCCTCCAACTCTAAGTCTGCAGACTGGCAGGGAAGGGTCTTGGCCTTGAATGTGCCTGTAGCTGGCAAAGAAAGAAGCAAGGAAAGTTCCTTTGGGTTGGGGTGAAGGTCTGGGGACCCCCAGGTCTCACTCCCAACCCACATCTTCACCAACTCACCAGAGAGGCGGGGCCGGGGCCGGGGCAGAGGCCGAGCCCGGGACTCAATAAAAAGCTGCTGCCCCTGGTGCTTCACCAAATGCACATCCTTACAGATCTGCTGGAAGGTCACCTGTGGTACAGAGCAGGGCAGCGGGCAGCATTAGTGGGGCCTGATCAGGCACCTAGGGCACAGTGCAGCCAGAAGTTTCAAGTGGGTTGGCAGAAGACCACGATGAGAGCATGACAGGAAAAGGAGTAGGAACAAGGCAGAGCTCCTCTGGGATTAGCAATGCTGATTCCAAGAAGGACAGAGGAATAGGAGACTAGCAGGGTGAAGTGGGAGAAAGTGGGAGGACACTTACCGGGGCAGGAGGCCCAGGCCCCTCAGCATCACCGCCGTTGCTATCACTAGAAGAGCCAGGGCTGAGGAGAGGGCCTGGGGAAGTCAGAGGGCCGACTCCACAGAGCCCCGTAGGGCTGGGGCTGTGCACAGGCTACAGGAGAGAGAGGAACAGGTTAGGGGTCTACAGCCCTACGCCCACCCCGCTTTTACTCACCTCCCAAGACCCCTCCCCTCGACTCTCACCTGTAACAGCAGCCGGTGGATCTGCTCAGATAGTTCCTGGATATCAGGGTCCAGGGACAGAACTGGGCTGGGGGCCGGGGGAGTGAATACATCTTCATTCAGGGGTGCCCTGTGGGGTTGGGAAGAGTAAGTTGAGCCCTGCCCCTCCCACACTGTCCCACCTCCCAGCCAGCTCTGGGGCCTGGCCCACTTACGTGCGTACTTTGTGGCGGCCCAACACAAAGGCCACCTTGCGGCTCCAGGGGTGCACAAAGCCGGCCCAGCTGGTGTCCATAGTAACATACTCCCCATTACGGGCGCAGAAACGGATAGGGGAGTGGTCAAAGGGCTGACCAGCCAGCTGCAGGACTGAAGGGAGTAGGAAATAAGGTGAAGGTCAGCAGGAGGGAGTCCTGAGTAAGGCGGAGAGCCACCCCACTGGACATCCAGGAGACCAAGACACAGAGACAACCACAAGGGCAGCCATTAAGCAGCTCTGGAGATAGTGGGATGATGAACAGGGTAAGAAAAACTCACTCTTCTTATGGATGGCCAGCATCAGGGGTCGGTCCTCAGGATGCAGGAACAGGAGTACTGGGGCCCCCAGGAGGTCCTGAGGGAGGTAGCCCAGCAGTGGTGCAGCCCTGAAATGGGAGGGACATCAGTCTGGCCATGGCCTCAGCCCCACTCACTTACTTTTCCTCCAAGTCCTCACCTCACCTTTCATCCACATCCTGGAAGAGGCAGCTGGGCGTATGTCGTGTGGTAAAGATCCTCTTGTCGGGGGGGATCCGAGGAGCTGAGCACAGAAAGTGTGGCCACTGGGTTTCATCCAGAATGGTCCAGCTCCTCACCCTTCACCCTGGCTGGGGTCTAGGCTGTTGGCAATCCTCCCCACAACTATGCCCTGGGCCTTTAAGCCTACAAAGATGGTCTGGACCATTCTTGTGCTCCTTACTAGTAATGAAACTGAGAACAAGGCACTCTTCCTTGTCTTCTCCTAGCTCAGGGCTCTTATCCAACTCTGCCTCTAAAAGATGTCTCAGACCCTCATCCCTTTAATAGCTTCTCTGTTTCAAAATTCTGATGGGCTGGATCATGCCTCCTAGACTCATGTCCTGCCTCACCCCTAGTCTAGAGAAGGCGCCCTTCCTCCTACCCCTGCCTCCCGGAGCCAGGCCCTGGCCCACCCACCTTCGTAACCGGAGTGGATGCGCTCTGCGATGAGCAGGCAGCATGGCTGTGCAGGGGCCCCATCTGACACCCGGATCTTGGTCACATATGGGGTGAGGCGGAATGGCTGGTACCGAGGCCCTGGATCCCTGTCAGGACCTCCTCTAGCAAAGGAAAAAAAAGACACGTTAAGGACTATAAACCTTAAGGTCACAATTCACACAATAAAGAAAGGGGATTTAGGAAAGGTGGGAGGGGGTCTGCTCCCACTTCCTCCATATACCTGATCCTGCAGAAGACAGACTTCTCCTGGGTGAAGTCCTTGAAGCCTGAACCTGGAACAAATCAAAAGGGAGGTGAGCACAGCCCCCCAACACTGTCCCTGTGTTGAGAAGAACCCAGCAAGGAAAATCTTGGGTCCCCTAGCCCCTCACAGCAAGAGCTTCCTGGGACTGTACATCCCTCCCCCTCAACACTTGGGGACCTCACCTGCTGAGGCCCCAGTGCCCCAGGTGGGCAGACGAGATGGAGCAGTGGAACCATAGAAGACGCCCACATCCTGGGGAGCCAGGAGCTCTGAGAAGCGGGCACCGCGGAACACATCCCGCTTGCAGCGCAGGAGGATACCTGCTTGCTCCGAAATGTAGATGATTCGGCCTGTCAGAAAGGAGACAGCCACGGAGAAGGTATCCTAGGCAGGAGAATGAGGACAAGAGCAGATTCAGGAGCTGTGGGAAAGGGGATGGGAATGCCTGGGGATGGAGATGCCAGGCTGTGGCTGACCTGGTTGCGAAGTGTATACTCAGACGTGATGTGCTCTAGCTCCTCCAGAGTGTAAGTGGACATGTCCATGGCACAAGGCTCACCCTCCTCCAGGCTCCACTGCTGGTAGTATTCCTGGTTGGCTGCAGAGTGAGGACAGTAGAGCAATCAGTGAAGAGACTGCCCAACCAGAGTAGTCCAGGACCTAGCCACCAGCCTCCTAGGAAGCACCACTCACCCTGCACCTGCTTGACACAGGCCAGTGCATATTGCAGCGTGGCCAGGGTTCCAGAGCGACCCTTGCCCCGGCGCTCTGGCGGCAGCCGAAGCTTGAGCTCCCGCAGCGCCATCATGAGTTCCTTCTGGGTTCTTGCCCGGGCTGACTGTTCACTGCTGCAAGGCCCACAGGGAGAAAGTGGGTATAGGCATTAGCCCTAGAGCATGGCCCAGACCCTCGGTATCTCCCCAAGCCTTCACCTCACGAACCTGCAGCCACTGGTAGACGGGTTGTCCTGCTCCGAGCTGGCACTCAAGAGGCTGTAGGCAATGGAACTGCTGGGTGGGGATGGGCTCTGAGAGTTTGTGCTAAGGGGGAAGCAACATGCCCAAGATGAGAGGAAAGCGGCCAGCAGCAAGGGCCTGTCTCCAAGCTCAGCCTGCTCAGAAGACCACTCCAGACTCTGCAACACACATCCATACATACCTCTTGCTGCTCTCGGTGGTCTCCAGCAGGGCAGAATCCTTGCCATTGCCAGAGGAGGAGCTATGTGAGCTCCGCTGAGATGCACCTCTGGACTCGGGCCCATTGGACTCATTGCCACTTGAGCCATTGCTGTTAGCATCCGTGTCGTCAGCCAAGCTGGAGCCAGGGCAAGGCCGGTGCTGTGGAGCCCCAGGGGACTGGGCCCCTCCAGGACAAAAGGATTCCCCTGGCCTGGGGTCCCCTCCCCCATCAGCCCCTTCTAGGGGGCCACTCATGTCTGCATCATGGGGAGAGCAGACAGAGAACAGGGATGGCAGAGAGGCCACTACTGATGCACAAGGGGGCCAGGAGGCCTGGCTAGGGGAGTGAGGTGGAAGACCCAAGTCTCTGAGGATTGATAAATTCGATCACAGCCAGTACCTGGAGAGGGAGACCAGGAAGAAGGGCTTAGAGAAAGCTGGGCTGTTAACTTCACAGTACTTGCCGGCTTCAACTGAGACCCTCCCCTGCCTGCCTCCAAGTTCCTGGGACCTGAGCTTCCTTCCAATAGACAGCCTAGGTAAATTCTGTTTCCTGTTCCTGTAGGGGAGTTGTAAGTGGGAAGGGGCCTCTCTTTGGCCTTCCCCTGTATCCCTCGCCAGCGTGGCCTGGGTAAGTAGAGCCTGAGAAGTCTACTAAAATTACGGCTATGGGCCCAAGCCCAGACACTTCCCACCCCCAAATTCCCATTGGGCCTCCACACAGCCTGAGACTCCAAGGCCTCTGGGTAGGGGGTGAGTCTGTCGCCTCCTATATTTAGTTAGGCCTCTGGGCTAATTTTATCCGGGGGGTGGAGGGGGCCCTGCACATGCGCAGGGACGTGCGCTGCCTCACCACGCGCTTCCGCCGCCGCTGTGGTCGCCAGGGAAACCGACGTCAGAGGCTGAGCTCAGCGGTTGCAGGAGGGACCACGGGAGGGCGGGAGGAGCGACCCCTCCCCCATTTCCCAGCGGAAGCGGGGGATCGACCTACTCAGACAGTGGTGGGTGTGGCCAGGGGTCGCCCACCTCTAATACCTTCCTAATCCCCCGAGAGCTCGGTGGCCATAGGAGGGGCAGCCCATTGGGGTTCCACGGATTGGCGTTGCTACCCAAGGCAAAACACAACCGCCACTGATTTCAGAGCAAAAGCCCCTCAGCCTGGTGCTAGCCTAGATCCCAGCCATTCTGGTCAACACCACACACTGCCTGTCCTCCTCCGACCCTTACAGCCTCTCCGGACCCCCAGAACCAAAGCCGACACCTGCCATTGTCAGAGACCCAGTAATCCTCCCTCCTTAGTCCTCTACTTTTCCAGAAAACCTTCCACGCACCCCCATCCGAAGCAGTCACACTAAGCTCCGAGCATGAGACACACAATAGCCAGCGCATAGTTCTTCCCCTACTCCCCATCCAACCACACCCCCAACCCCCCGAGCATTTTCTGAGCGCCAGAGGAAAAGGGAAGGCTGTGGCCAACAGCAGGAACTAGCGCCGGGAACGGGATGTTCCAACCCGAAACGGCTGACATCACGGCCGGCGCCGGGCCAGGGATTGGAGCGGGGAGCGCGGGGAGCGCAGAAATTCGAGAGGGGTCCTGATACCGGGGTGAAACCGAGTGACAAGACAGGAGGTAGGGGGCATGCCTGCTGAAGGTCGGGTGTGGGGTTGGGAGAGCTGAGAGCCAGAGGCAAAGCGGGAGGTAAGGTAAGCGGGTCAGGAGTGCAGACACCCAGTGTAGGGGGTTGCAAGGAACACCCGGGTCCCCGGGGGCAGAGACGAGGTGGACAGCGGCAAGGAAAATGGATTATTGGTGTGCCATCTGAGCGCCTGGACGGAAAGCGGCACATCAGGTTGGAAGTGGAAGCGGTCCGGCTCGCGGCTAGTGACCGGACCCCGGGTGGCCACGGAGAAGCCTACCTGTCAGCGCAAGAACCCTCCGGCCGCCTGCCCGCCGCTGTTGCAGCCCACAGAGGAGTGGAAGCTCCGCGGGGACAAGAGGCGGGTTGCATAATGCCAGGCACTGCCCCTCATTGGCCTCCTGCCGGCGTAGCCACAGGCCCCGCCCCCGATTGGCTGGGGATCCCGTCCTGGTGCCTGATTGGCTACTGGCCCCCACTGAGGTCGGGGCTGTGTCACACACACGAGCGCACGTGGATCTGGGTGCTGGCACCGAGCTGAAAGGCCTCAGACACCACCGCCCAGCCAATGGGTGCAGGACGCCTTGTACAGTAAATACTGAAAGGAGAAAGGAGGGAAGGTAAGCTGTCCTTCTTCCGGAAAAATGCCCAGGCCACAGTAGGTGCTTAAGAGTTGTCTACTTCCTGTACTGACCAGCCTTGCAGAACAGGACGCCGTGGCCTCCCTGGGGTGGGGAAAAGGAATGCAGACCCTAGGAGGTGGGCCAAGCTGGATGATATGGCTGGTCGACAAGAGGAGGACAGACAGAAACCTGGCTTGGACTTTACTGGATTCTCTGCCTCAGCCTTGTTATTATAAAACCCCTTTACCCAACCCCTTCCTCTGACACTTAAAATCCTGTGAACCAAGAGGAGGGAAATTGAGAATCCACGTGTGAGTTGGGGGGAGGATATAAGCAGTGGAAGGGGTAGCCAGAGCCAATAGGGGCTGTGAAAGGAAACAATATATTGGCAGGTTCTTTTGTGACTAATCAGAGAGCAGCTGGGGCGGTGCAGTGACTAGGGCTTCTCTCCTGAGGATACAGCTACCCATAGTTAAGACTGGCTCAAAAGGTGGGGGGAGGGGGGCAGGAAGCCAGGGCTACAGGAGGACAAAGTGGGTTGGCTGAGAGAAAAAAACCAACTGGGACCCTATACAGAGAAAGGTGGGGGTGGCAAGGGCTTCAGATACCCACCACTAGGAAAAGAGAAAGCCAAGGACATCCTCTGTTTCCTTCACTATTCCCCAGCTCCTAGAACAGAACCTGTCAGATGATAGGTAATCAATAAAAATGGTGATTTTGCTGTTAAAAAGGATAAGTAGGTAAGGGAAAGGGGCTTAAGTAATGGAGATGGGGCTGGAAATGAACTTTTTTTTCTTTTTAAAGAAGAGGGAGCAGAACACTGAGTCCTAAAAGAAGGAACAGGGACCTGATTTGGGGGCTAAAGTGCCAGGCTGAGCGCAGGAGAGCTGCAGGTACACAGATCCCTCCATCCAGGACAGACTTCTCCATCCAGGACTATGATGAATAGTTCCTCTTAGGGCTCCCTGGAGATGTGGGTGGCAGGTGAAGAGGCCCCCACGCTGATGCTGATATAAAGAGCTGTGGGTGCAAGCCCCTCACTGTCAAGTAGCCTATGCTTTCCTTAACAATGGTGTTCCCCACTGAAGGGCCAGGGGGAAGACTGTGTGTGTGTGTGTGTGGGGGGGGGGGGGGGGTTATAAAATAACCTAGGAAAACCAAAGCAAGAAAACACAGGAAACAAAGGATTCCGGAACCGAGAATTTCAGTCTCCTCTCTCTGAAAATGTACCCCCAACTCACATACTGTGGCCCTTTCCTTTGTCTCATTTTCAGACACCTCTTCTCTGGAAACATCATTTTTCTTCCTCCTCAACTCTCCTAAGAGATTAAGATGTGATCTCCCTGGAGAAGGCAGTCCTTGCTCTCCCACCTCCACCTCCTTATCTATTTCTTGCATAGACAAAAGGGCCCAGAGCTCCAGCAGCCCTCACCTGCTCCCAGGGCCCCGGTTGTCCTGCCTCGCCGTCCCCACAGTAACCAGGCCCTGCTGCCGTCAATGGAGGAGAGGGGGCGGGAGACAGCGGTGACGTCAAAGCGGAGGAACGGGGCGGGGCGAGGCAGCCGGGGAATGTGGGGCAGGGAGGTTGGAGAGGCAGCGGTTTGGGAGGCGGCCAGCCAGAGAGGGCGGCGGCCAGCGCACTTGGGAACATCATGTTCTCTTGGCTTGTGACCCAGGACATGCACCCAGCCCAGCGCCTCCTCCAACCTAACGACAGCGACAGCGTCCTGTCCCAACGCCAGAGTTTCCTGGAGAGAGGATTAGAAGGGGTCCCCCTCCCCCGCCCGTATGCCTATTATCTTCTCCAGACTTGCAACCGCCCTCCCCTCGGCTTGTTTCTACAGCTCCTGGCACTGGTTTTTCTCTCTCCCAAACTGTACACATTTGCTGGCCCGATCCCAAAGAGCCAGGGCGGGGAAGTTGAAAGCCCAAGTTCTGTAAAAGAACAAGCACCTTTGCTCCTTCAGAGAGGCCCCCTGCAGAGCCCGAATCTCTTGTTACTATGGCAGCAGTGAGAGAGGAGGAGTAGGGAAGAGAATGGGTCTAGAATGAGGAAATCATACTGGGACACAATAAGTGACCCAGCCTAAGGCCTGGATCCTGGGGAGAGGGATAAAAGGGTGGAATGAGGGTTGTGGGCTGGGTGCCTGAAGACCAGAACTAGGAAGAGGGAAAGGGGGGAGGGAGTCACCAAAATTTGCAGAAAAACTTGATGTGAATGGTTCCCAACCACAGCATTCACATAAATTTCTCCCCCTGTCACTCTTGTTTTGTCATCCTACAGGCATTTTAGCTACATAATTTTTAAAACATGACCTGGCATTGTTAAGTACTTTATATACATTATCTTATTTAATTCCCAGAACAACCCTGTGAGATGGGTATTATTATCCCCCATTCCATAAAGAACAAGAAAGGCTCAGAAGTTACTAACTTGACTAAATTGCCTTAAATGTTCTCAGACTCTTAACAAGGAGAACCCAGGGTTCAAATAAGAATCCTGATCATGTCTTATTATCCTGGCTTTTTAGCCTTCTGAAACCTGTGCAGTATTATCCAGCACTGGGGAACCTGGACCTCTCAAATATCCAACTGATTCTGAGTTTGGTGCCTAAAACACAGACTTCATCCAATCCCTCCTCTCCTTTGGGGCATTTAGTTTGCACTTCTCAGACACTTAGACTAATCACAGCCCCAGTTTTCATATGCTTTTGAAGTCCTTGAGATCACCCTAGCAGCTACCAGCGTGAGTGATTTCCTAGGACATCCACTTCCTCACTCTCCCACCTTACCCCAGATTCCCTTACCACAGGCCTTGTTGTTTGTACAGACACAGAACACCCTTTTGGTTCATTCTCACCTCCAGGGCTCAGGAAGACGCATGCACAGTCAATCTGCACAACCCCTATCCCTCTGGATCCAACACCTTTACTCCCAAGAGTAGCTCGGAGGTCCAACCCCTCCCCTTTACATATAAGACTTCCAGAGCCATCACGTAACTGGCTCAGGGTCACACAAATCATCACCACGTCAAACCTTTGGAACCCTCCCACCTGTCCTACCAGGACGTCCCTCCACCCTTAGAACCCGTGCCTCATTCCAGTGCTTAAGGCACATACAGCAGTCACCCACTGGAACGTCCTCCACCAGCTCTCAGGATTCCCGTTCCCGTTCCTCCCTGGGAGCAAGGGTCTCAGCTCCCTCAGGTTTCTGAGGGCTTCCAACCCCCCGCCCCCGCCCCACTCCAACCCAAGCAGTCAGGGGTCCAGGTACACTTAGGGCGGGGAGAGACCTGA
>PVJL010020694.1:0-11653 GCA_004026885.1 Lyroderma lyra
GGTGGCGGGGACAGGGGGACAGGGGGACGGCAGGGATGGGGGGTTCCGGGTGCCGTGTGATGCAGCCTCGCTCTGCGGAGTCCTGAGCCAGGGCGTACCCCGGTCCCTCCGGCCCATAAGGACACACGTGTCGTGTGCACCCCTGGAGGCAGAGGGGGGACAGCCAGCCTGAGTCCCAGCAGCGGACACTTTGGCAAAGGACAGAGGCTGAGCAGCTCGCTTTTTAAGGAGCTTCAGTGAGTCACGTGTGGCGGAACCCACATTTCCGACCCCACCCAAGGGACCGCCAGCAACAGCGTTCGCTGCTGCTTCAGCTCGCAGCTCAGGTTTGTGGGGGCCCCGTCATGTGAAAATTGCACACAGACGAGGGGCCGAAGCACGATTGCATCACCCACCCTCCCACCCCCCCGAAGGCCGCACCAGGGACGCTGGTGGAGCTGCTGAGCTGATGGATGGTTCTGGAATGGCCACCTCAGGGCGTGACCGAGGAAGGGCGCCTGCCACGGGGGGTGGGGGTGGGGGGCTGTGCTCACGGACGGGCTCCTGCGCACGAGGCTCCACTCCGCCCGTCGGGGGGTCCCCTAGATCCCAGTGGGAGGCGTCTGGGACTTCAAACTGCCCCCTAAAGGCCTGTTGACTCTGAGGTCCCCCTTGGGGCCCCTGATGGGGGAAAGGGGAAGGCGAACCCCAAAGGCACCCGCCTAGCAGTCTTCGCCACCCCCCCGAAAGCGCAGGCCCCCGCAGACGGGCACTGGGGGCCACTGGGGGCCGTGATTCCCACCATCCTCTCCCGTTCTCCTCCGAACCCCGGCCGCCCCTGGCCAGCGGGGGTCACCGTCCCCCCAGCCTGCACCCGTGGGATGGACCCCAAACGGCTTTGGCGGGGACAGCAAGAGGCCTCATGAATGCTAACGGGGTGACTGCCCAGCTGTGCTGTCCCCAGACCTTAGTGAGGCACCCATCCTTCCTGCCACATGTGAGGAGGCGGTGGGGGGCCACTCCAGGGGCACAACCTCAGGGGCCCCCCAGCGTCTGGCACCCCAAGGCTCAGGGCTGACCCTCATGCCCCACATCAGCAGGACACGGTGCTTGAGCGAAAAACGGCCCACAGACTGGAACGTTCCGCGAACACGGACCCGCGGAGGCTCAAAGCCCTTCTGCCCGAGACCAGAAACAAAGAACATTCCCGAGTCGCAGGCCGGCGGGTCGGCCCCGCCAGACGCTCGCGTGTGCGCAGCGCCACCACGAATGAGACACGTGCTGTCTGGACCGCGCTGCAAACGTCCCTCACACGTGCGGCACGTCACTTCTGCGTCCGGGGGCTCGCAGAGGACCCTCGGGGATCTGCCTTTCATGGGCACAATGACATGGCCGGCCGGTGACCCTGCACCCAAGGCCGGGGCGGGCGTGCGAGGGCTCCCTCCGCGCAGTGTCCCGGAGTCCTGGGGGCCGTGCGGTGTCCCCAGGGTGGCGTCCCCGAGTCCCAGGGGCCACACAGTGTCCTCGAGTCCCGGGGGCCTTGCGGTGTCCCCAGGGTGGCATCCCCAAGTCCTGGGGGCCACACAGTGTCTCTGAGTCCCGGGGGGCCGTGCGGTGTCCCCGGAGTGGTGTCCCCGAGTCCCGGGAGCCGCGCGGTGTCCCCAGCGTGGTGGGTGCAGCGTGGCGAGGCGGCCGGGAGGCCATGGCCTGTCCCTCCCCGGCCGGCGCCTCTCTCCCCCAGACTGGCTGGCGTTGCTGGGACCAAGTGGCTCCCGGACCTGCCTGGCGGGCGCGGGGTCTGCTCGCCTCACCGACTTTCGCCCCGGCTCCCGGGCGTCCCGCCCCCTCGCGCCCAGGCGCCCCCTTCGCGGCCGAGCGTCCCGGCCCCGGTCCCCGCGCGCCCCGCCCGCCGCGGGCGCGTCCCTCCGGCAGAGGGCGCCGGCGCAGGCCTGGCGCTGCCACCGGGGCGGGAGGGCCGGGGACCCTGCCTCCCGCGCGCCCGCGGCCCGCCCCTCGCGCTCGTCCCGGCGGCCGGCCGGACGCCTGAGCCCGTGCGCCCCGGAGCCTCGCCGCCCGCCCGCGGCCGCACCGCCCATCGGCGCACCGCGAGCTCCTCGCCGGGGACCGGGACCAGCGGCGGCGGCGGCGGCGGCCCCCCGCGCCCCGGCATGGCCCGAGGCCCCGCGCCGTCCCGGCTGTGCGCCCTCGCCGTCTGGGCGGCCGCCGCGCTCCTGCTCTGCGCGCCCCGGACCGCAGGTAGGACCCCCCCGGCCGCTCCACGAAGGCGCGCTCCGGGCCGGCGCCCGCGGGTACCGGGGGGTCGTGAGCGGGGCCCGCGCTGCTCCCCGCGGGCTCCCCGGGCGCCCGGTCCGCGCCGCCACCCCCAGGCCCGGAGGCGCCGGCTCCCGCCCCGCCGCCCGCTGGGCTCCCGCTTCCCCTTTTGTTGGCTCCCGCCCCCTCCCCCACCGCCAGGAGGTGTCCGCGGCGGCGCATCCCTGGCCTGGGGTCTGGGGGTCCCCGGGCACGCTGCGGGCTGCTGGGGGGCCGCCCCCGGGGGCCCGGGACCCGGGACGAGCGCGCGGCTGGAGGCACAGGGCGGGCTCCCCGGTGGCGTCGTCCTCGAGGTGGCATTTCCCCGCTGTCCCCCCGGTCCCTGCGCCGGCTTGGCTGCTCGGACCCCGCGGCGAGCAGAGCGGCTCCGAGGTGGAGAGGGGCCTACGGTGCCCGCGGGGGGCTCCCCGGGCCTACGTGCGGCGCGGCGCCCCCAGGCCGGGCGCTCCGGGGGCTGAGGTTCGCCCCAAGTCCCCAAACACGCGAGCGGGCGTCAGGGCCCCGCGCCCCCCGCCCCGCGCGCCTGCAGGCAGGTACGAGTTGGGGGGCCGCGCGGGAAAGGGCCGGTCCCGGGACTCGGGGGCGCGGGCAGCCTGTCCCGGGGTGGGGGGTTGGGTGGGGTGGGGGGCGCCTGGGTTTGAGCAGAGACGCTGGTTACGTCGGGCGCGTCCGGTCCCCGGACGTGGGGGTGGGGGTGCAGTTTGGTTCTTGTCCCCTGAAAAAGCACGAACCGCGCAGGGCGCGCGCGGAAATGCAGCCAGCTGGTCCCTGCGAGGTCCGCGGGGCGAGTCTCCCCGCGCCCCTCCCCCCGCAGGAGTGCCCCTCCCGCTGGAGCCCGGGGGTCGGTCCGCAGAGCTGTGGGCGGGGGGGTGGGGGGGGGCCAGGGGCGGGGGGGGGGCCTGGACGTGCGTGTGCGCAGGGTCGCGGCGGGGGGCTGGCCGCGCCGGGGTCGGGGCAGCCGCGCGGCGTGGGGGCGGCTCCGTCGCGTTTGCAGGGGCGGGGGGTGCGGGGCGGAGGCGTGGGAGGGGGCCGGGGAGGGGGAGGGGCCGTGTGGGGAGCAGGGCGGCGGCCGGCGGCCGTGCGGTTTGCAGTGGAGTTTGGGAACATTCTGAGGAACAAAGCCATCCTGTGTCACTTGGGCTCACTGCCGAACCCCGTGTGAAGCTCAGTGGGTTTCTCCAGTCACATAAGAACCTCTGTGGCGGGAGGAGAGCTGTCCCTCATTCTCCTCCTTCTGGAATGGTAGGTTGGGGCAAAGTCCAGAGGCTGCGGGCTTGTCCCTGAGATTTGGGCGTGTGGCCTGTCGCCTGCTGCGAAGACATGTCATCTGAGTGCGTTTCCTACACGAAACCCAAGTAACGGAGCGAAAACACCCGGAAAGGCCCTGCTCCCGGGCGTGTGCGTTCTCGCGCGGCCTCCGTGTCAGTGCGGGGCTCTGGCCCGCCTCCGGGCCCCGAGTGGGGGTTCGGGGCCTCCCGCCCCCCTTGGCCAGGGCCGTGTTTACTTTTGGTCCGGTCCCGGGCGCGGGGGTCGCAGTCCAGGACGACAGCGATCCGCTGGGCAGTAAACGAAAACATCTTGACTCGGAGACTTGGAGAAAGAGCAGTTGTGTGTGCAGCCGGGCACCACGTTTTTCTGATTACGGCCGAGCACCAGCAGAGCTGCCGCCCGGAGAGGGCTCAGTGGCAGCAGCGCCAGCAGGGTTAACCCTCGCGTGGACCCGACAAAGCACGCCGCCCCGGCACTCTGCGCGCTTAGGGGGACGCAGGGGGCACCCCGAGGGGGCCCCCGTCCCTGGGCCAGAACGTCGGATGGCGACGGCCCCTCACGGGTCGAGCCCGGTCAGGAATTGGGCGTCATGTTCTGCCCACAGCATCGGTGTGGGGGTGTGCGCTTGCCTGGGGTGCTTTTGGGGGACGGCCACCTCCAGGTTTACGAGGCCGTGGGAACCCGAAATGCTCCCGCGACGTGCGGCTGTCGGGTGGGATTGGCGGGGAGCTACTTGGGGGCCCCGTACGCCCGGAGGGGACGGTGCTTTTGGAATCGGCTCCCTGAGATCGATGGGGCAGAAATGGGGGGGCCGGGGCGTCTGACAGGTCGGAGAGAGTCTCCCCCGAGAGCGGCATTGCCAAGGCCCAGGCCAGGTTGCGAAGGGAGAAGAGGCGCTCCTTCCCCTGCGTCCCACGGGGCCCAGGACGCGGGCAATGCTGTCGTCGTCGCTGAAATGGGGCCTGGCGGGCGGGGGCTCCCTGGGCGGCAGGACCCCGGCCGGCTCTGGGCAAGCACAGGAGACGCGCGGGCTGTGCCCTGCGAGCGCTCTGGTGACACGTTGGAGCTTGGGAGTCCGGGCCCAGAAAGGCGGCCGCGGCCAAGCGCTGCCCCCACGCGAGATCCCGAGCCGCCCTGCACAGCGTTCCTGGAGGCCAGAGGCCTTGGGCATTCCTCTGGCCCGTCCCCGAGGGCCTGGAGGGGCCCTGTAGCCCCCCACATCCTGGGGTCACCCCGTGGAGACCGGCTGGCTTGGCAGCTGCGGGTTTACCCTGCTGTGCCAGGGGCGGGGGTGGCTCTGCTCCTTCCTTGGGGACCCTGTGGTGACCGCTGCGCGGAGACCCTCCAGGAGAGGTTTCAGAGCCGAGGAACCGGGCCTCGCTGGGCGGAGGCGCGTCCGTGCGGGCCGGCCATCGCAGCCTCCCGAGCGGGCCAGCGGCCCAGAGGAGTGGCCCTGAGCACGCGGCGGCCCAGCGACCCCGTGGCCTTCGCATTTGCGATGGGCGGGACTGTGAGGAGCGCAGGGGGCAGCGGAACGCCCGGGCCGTCCCCACGCCGGGCCCACGGCCTCCCCTCGCCCAGCGTCGTTGGCGTGGCCGTCCCCACGCCGGGCCCATGGCCTCCCCTCGCCCAGCGTCGTTGGCGTGGCCGAGGGCCCTGCCAGGTTGGGGAACGGCCGGCAGCTGCCGTAGAACATGTCTGGGGTGCGAGCTGCTCGAAGTCGCGTTAGCAGGGTGGCCGGGCCACGGTCGAACACGTGGGAACGTTTCCGAGAGCTGCGCAAAAGCGGGGAACTGTGTCCCTGTGGTTGGCACCATTCTGGGGACTTGTGGCCTTTCGTTTGCTTCAAGTTCCAGTTCAGAAAGAACCGGAAGACCCAGAGCCAGGGGAGGGAGACCCTCACGGAAAATGCTGGAGAACGCCGGCCTCCTTACGCTCAGTCAGTGGCTTGTCCTCCAGAAATTCTTCAGCTCCAGGGGGCGGGGGGGGCGTGTGTGTGTCTTTAATTGTCGCTGGAATGAGTTTGCAGTCAGCGCCCTGTCACTTCTGAGATGTTATCTGGGGGCAATGTGGCTGCTTCTTCCTGTCCCCCGGGAGTGGGGGAGGGTCCCCCAGCTCCCACAGGCTGCGGCCGCCCGCCTGGTGGCTTCCACACACTGCAGACACCCTCCCCGGGGACGCGTGCAGGGGCTGGAGCGGCTCCAAACACGAGACGGCCCTTCAGGTCACCATGAGCAACCTGAACGGAGATGAGGGCTTCGGTGCACCCCCTCCCCGGCCCTGGTGGCATTGCAGGGGTCCCCGGTGAGGACGTGGCCGTCCCCGAGGGAGCTCTCCCACTCTTTGTCCAGTGCCGCGTGCATGTCATCCGAGAAGTCGGGAGCAAGGAGGGGTGACCCCTTGCTGGCCTGCGGAGTGGTTTGTTGACTGCAGGACATTTGGGGGCAGGGATGAGCCCGGTGCACTCAGATACGTGCACCCCGAGGGCCCAGCCTGCGAGGGACTTAGCAGGCATGTGACGACCAGTGGGGTTTGGGGGGCCCTCAGGAGGCGGGAGGGGGACGCCAGCAGCCCACAGACGGCCAGCAGGAGGGACGCAGGGGGAGAAGGCGTCAGCCACAACCCCGGAGTCACGTGCCCCGAGGGTACGAGTCTGCCTCGCAGCCGTTGTGGGGGGTTATTTTGTGTTTTCGACTCTTACGAACGTCGGGGAGTAACATTTGGAAATCGGGAATGTCATTCCCAGCAGCGACTTAACCCCCAGGTCACCGTATCGTGTAGTCCTTTTGTAACACGGGCTTCGTTTTCAGAGCGAGTCAGAGTCCTAAAACACGTAGAGGACCCCAGTGACCCTCCAGGAAGGGGGCGGCGCGTGCGTCCTGGTCCTGCGCAGCGCGAGTGCCCGGTGGAGGACGGGCTCGGCCGACCAGCTCCACGTGCGTCGCTTCGTTTCGCAAAAAGAAACAGGAGAAACGGCAACGCGACCTCGGTTCCCTGAGCTCTTTTTTATTTATGGGGAACGTGCGTGAACCTGACCCTGCTGACCGCGTCCGGTGGGCAGCCCGGTGGCATCCGGTTTGGGTACGTGCACCTTGCTGTACCACCACTGTCCCCAGAATTCTTCGCTGCACCCCGAGCGCTCCCTGAACCCCTCCTTCGCCTCCGGGCACTGTCGTCCTTTCTGTCTATAGGCGTTTGCCTGAGGCTGCCTGGACGCCCCGTTGTCAAGGAGACAGGAAACGACGGTCCTATCGCGGGACCGATGGCGCGTCCACTCAGCGTGCTCACCCCCGGAATTTGGCCCAGGGGGACCAGGCTGACCGGATGCCCCGTTGGAAATGGGACAGGGACGTTGTCTTCCATGCCATTCGCAATGGGGTGTCTGGGCCGCCTCGTGCGGTGACACTCTGTGACCCTCACATAATTGGGAGCGTGCAGCATTTGTCGTATTCTGTCTGCCTGTCATGTAGCACAGCACTTCAGGGTTCATCCACGGTGTGCAGGAGCCAGTCCTTAGTACTTTTTCAAGGCTGAGTCATAGTCCTTTGTGCACGCGCATGCACATGCACGCACGCACATGCACGCACGCACACAGCACACACGCACATAGCACGCACGCACATGCACGCACACAACAGCACACACACACATGCATGCACGCGCACGCACACAGCATGCACACACATGCACGCATGCACACGCACACAACAGCACGCACACACACACACATGCACACGTGCACGAAAGCATGCACGCATAGCACGTGCACACGTGCACGACAGCATGCACACACATGCACATGCACACAGCACACACACACGCGCACACGTGCACGACAGCATGCACGCACATGCACACAGCACGCACACACACATGCACACGTGCACGACAGCATGCACACACATGCACATGCAAATAGCACACACACACACATGCACAAATGCACAAGACAGCATGCACACACGCACGCACGTGCACACACATGCACACACATACAAGACAGCACACATGCACATGCACACACGCACACACATGCACATGTACACAGCACACACACATGTGTACAAACGTGCACAACAGCACGCACGCACATGACTGCACGTGTGGGTTTTCCTTGTGTATTGGCACACACTTGCGCCGTTGCCAACTTTTCGGTATCGTGCGTGACGAATGCTGTGGTGACCGCAGGTGCACGCTGCCGCCAGGTCTCCCGGGCTGACCCCCAGACGTGGGATCGCTGGGTCACGGGGTCGTCCTACTCGTCATTGTTTGAGACACGGCCGTCCTGCCAACACCTGGTGTTCCCTGTGTTAGGGATAATCGTCACCGTCGTGAGTGTGGAGTTCTGTCTCGTTGGGGATTTGGGGTTGCATCTCGCTAGTGACCAGGGACGGGGAGCACCTTTTCGTGTCGTTTGTGTGTATCTCACGGCCATTCACGTGTCTTCTTGGGAGACACGTCCCTTCAAATCCTTTGCCCACGTTTCAGTCAGATGTTTGTGGGTTGAGTTTCAGGAGTTCTGAATGTTCTGGTTCTAACTCCGTATTAGATACCGATTTGCACGTATCCCCCGTCCTGCGCGTTGCTTTTCCATCCTGTTGGTAAGGCCCTTGGACGCGCAGAACTGTGTCATTTGAGTGAACCTGGTTTACCTGTTTTCTTGTTTCCCCTGTGCCTTTTCGGTGTCACATCCAGGAATCATCGCGAAGTCCCATGTCCCAAAGATTTCCCTGTTTTCTTCTGCACGTTTTGTAGCGTTAGGTCCTTGATCCATTTCCAGCCAATGGTTGTGCGTGGGGTCAGGTAAGGGTCCACCCTTGCTGTCCCGCGTGCGGACATCCGGTGTCCCGGCACCCTTTGTTGAAGGGACCGCTGTTTCCCCCTGGGTGCCGTCCCCTGAGCACACAGTTTGAGCTTTTTCCTGTCCGTAAGAGCTCTTCTGGCCCCTCGGTAGCCGTGACCACTTTCAGTTCCTGCGACCTGGTGTCTGAGTCCCACTGCACGTAGAGGACACAGCGTGCCCCTCAGAGAGAGGGCTGGTCTCTCCGAGGGCCATCCGCCACCAGACAGGGAAACCCACAAGGTGAGGTAGGAGCGTGCTCTCGTGACAGCAGGCGATTAAAAATGACGGCACCACGTCACATCCCCAGCTGTCGCCTTGGAGGAACGCCAGTGGTCAACGCTGGGACAATTTCACCATCACCTGAAGAAGGACAAGCGTGGGTCATACATGCAGCAAAACAGAAGTGGACAAGCCCCAAGTGACAAGTGATTAAGAACATATGTCAGTTTCCCAGGGTGGCCGTGACAAAGTACCACAAAGCGGGTGACGAAGCATAATGTCCAACACCAGGATCGTCCTTCCCGCCTCTAGCGTCCCCAGTGGCCCCTGGCAGTCCTCGTCGGGTGGCCGCAGCACTACAGTGGCTGCCCCATCTTCCCACGGCCTCTCCTCTGTGTCCCTGTGTCCTTCCCTCTTCTTGGGACAGCAGTCATGCGATGGACGCCCATCTTGGGGACAGGACGATTCCACGTCCAGATCCTTAACATTCTGCAGAGTGCTCCCAAAGACGGTCACGTTTGAAGATCTGGGGGGGGGGAGGGCTATGTAGCCCCTGCGTCACACAAATAAATGGATGTGGAGACGAGCAGAGGGCACCTCCTCACAGCAAAATGCCGGCGACGGGAAAGCCACGTTCGCAGCCGCCGTTGGGCAGATTCGTGTGCGCGACAATGACCAGCGAGCACTGAAGCTGCTGTAGCTGGCCGTGGAGGCGCGCTCAGGTGTGCCATGCGCTCCCGTGGACGTGTGCTCCTGTGGACGTGTGCTCCCGTGGATGTGTGCTCCCGTGGACACGTGTGCTCCCATGGACAGCGTACTCCCGTGGACGCGCACTCCTGTGGACACATGTGCTCCCGTGGACGTGTGCTCCCGTGGACACACGCTCAGGTGTTCCATGCACTCCCATGGAAGCGCGCTCCTGTGGAGGCACGTTCCCATGGACAGTGAGCTCCCATGGATGCATGCTCCCGTGGACGTGTGCTCCCGTGGACGTGCACTCCCATGGACAGGCGCTCAGATGTGCCATGCACTCCCATGGACGCATGCTCCCGTGGATGGCGCTCCCCTGTGGACGTGCACTCCCGTGGACGGGCTCTCAGATGTGCCATGCACTCCCATGGACGCATGCTCCCGTGGACAGTTCGCTCCCATGGACGTGCACTCCTGTGGACGGGCGCTCAGATGTGCCATGCGCTCCCGTGGACGCGTGCTCCTGTGGATGGCGTGCTCCCGTGTGTGATGCACACTGTTGTTTTTGGCCCAAACTTTCAGGGAAAAAAATCTTTTGTTTGAATTTTTTAATTCAAATATTTGTTTATATTTGCGTACTTGTTTTTGTATTATAAAGCAATTTTAGCATTTATTTTTTTAAACATAACTCAGAACATAAAACTGAAAACAACGAAGAAACAAAAACTCATGGACACAGTCAATAATTTAGGGTGACCTGAGGGTCAGGGGGGAGGGGCTGTGGAGGAGGGAGGACTCAGATACGTGGTGACGGAAGGAGAGCTGACTGGGGGTGAGCACACAGTGCAGCATGGAGACCATGTATGGTAGCACTGCACACCTGGAACCTGTGTCATTTTACTAGCCAGCGTCACCCCAATGAGTTAAACAACAAAAAATTGATGATCGTATTCGGGTATTATTTTGCACGTGGACATTGTTACTGATTTCTAGAATGACACTTTCAACTCATCAGCATAAATAAGAGGATGAAAACCGTGGACACAGACACGGAATCGGTGCTGCCCACGTCTAAGGTGCCCCCTTATGTTTCCCTCACAAGTTTGGGCAAAACTGTGCACGATACGTGGGGAAATACGGTAACGAAACGGGGTTGTGTCTGATGGGACGCAGGAAGTGCTCGCGGCCCGGAGCACGTCCGTACGGGGTCCCCGTCTACAGAGGCAAGAGTCATGGCCGTGGACTGGGTGACCAAGGCCACCAGTGTGGGCGGACGGTCGTGGCCCTGCTGAGCCACACGTCCCTTAGCTCTGTTCTGGCCACTGGCGGAACCGGACCTGGTGGTTGACGCAAACCAGGATGCTGAACCAGCCGGCCTGTGGTGAAGGGGCCAGGGGACGGCACGGCCACCCGCAGCGCGGGGGTCCCCGGGGCCTGTGCTGGGCGGGCCGGCTGGCGGCCGAGACTGAGCCTCTGCCCAGACGGCAGTGTGGAAGCGCGTCGGCTGCGCGGAGGTGCCGGACCCGGAGGCCTTGCTGTGCAGGGTGGCGTCCCAGTGCTAACGGCGGTCCCGGGGACGACGGCGCCCACGGGGCGCACCAGGGAGTGTGCGTGCGAGGAGGGGCAGCCTCCTGCTCACATGCGCCGTTGTTATGTCAGCGTGAAAGTATTTTGAAATAACACGAGTGTGACGGTAGCCAGCGGCGCCCGTCACGGAATTTAGCAGCTCGCCTTAGAAGGAAGGCGCGGATGGTTCTGATTGTGGTGGTGGTGGCGTCAGACCTCCCACCGGGCGGGCGGCACCCAGGGGCCCTTGCCTGGCCGCGCTGCGCCGCCAGGACCCAGCCTGGGTCTGCCGCCGGGGTCTCCGCTGCTCATTAGCGGCGCAGCGTGACAGGAGCGCCGTGCACGCCCTCTCACGTTTGTCACTCAGCGCCCGCAGTCCCCGTGCCCTGTGCGTTCTGCTTCTGCCCCCCTGGCTCAGCGTAACGAGTCCCAGGCAGCCCGCAGTGTCCACCTGGGGACACCTGGGCGTGAATGACGGGTGCTGCTCACCCCACAACCTCAGCCCTGCGGTCACAGGCCAGCGCAGGTGTGCCCAGCCCACAGGACAGTGGCCTTGCATGCGGGGTTTGTCCACTGCAGCAGGACAGCTGCCCCGTGAGCCTTGATTTCCCCCTGGAGCTCCCATGCCCTCCGTAGGGACCTCCTTTCTTGGGGTCCACAGGGACATGCTGCTGAGGGTCCAGCGTGGCGCGTTCCGCTGGGAAGGTTCTGCCGGCCCTTTGCAGGTCGACCCCAGTCCCTGCAGCGTTTGCAGCG
>PVJL010020695.1:0-11648 GCA_004026885.1 Lyroderma lyra
TCTGTGAAACCAAACAAGGTTAACTTATACTCATTTCATCGGGTATGCATCTTAACCTTAGTGGCTTTGAAAAATGAAAAGCTATTACTCATAATCTGGGTAATATTATTGGTTTAATATTTAATAGTAAAATCAAGAAAAAGAATGCTTCTTTATTTGTAGGTTCTTTGTAATGAAATGCTTTTCTTCTAGATTCCCAAGTCCAATGTCCTTCACCATCTCCATTCTGTGAGGGCCAGGAATTCATTCAGTAAACACTGATTGCACCCCTCCTCTGGGATGGACCCTGTGATTGCTACAATTCCATGGTTTCACTTAATTGCCAGATTTAGTTTATTTTATTCACAATTCATTGTCATCATATTCAAGACAGTCTGAGCAATGCTTTCCCTTTTTCATGAGCTTTCACTTAATTATTACAGTCACTCCCCACAACAAATCCAGATGTCTTCAGTGTTATAAGTGGGGTGGTCAAAAAATTCGTGGAATGGGGAGGGGGTGTTATCTCAGAGGTGGGAGTAGTATTCACACAGGTGGATTGTGGGACTTAGTATATGTGCCAAATTTCAGCCTACTTGCATCCGTACTCTTTCAGATACCGTCAAAGAAGCATGTCAAACATGATGAAAACCACAAGGACGGATAAAATTGAATTTCACAGCATCATTAAGTTCCTCACAAAACAAGGGAAAAGGCCTCAATCCATTTTCTTTTTTAATACTTTCAAAGTTTTATTTATTTCTAGCTTTTGTTAGACTTATTGAGGTGACATTAGTTAGCAAGAATTACATAGGTTCCAGGTGTACAATTCTACAGTGCATCATCTATGTGCTGCATTATGTGTTCACCACCCAGACTCAGTTCTCTTTCCATCACCATATATGTAGCTACCCCTCCCTCTTCTCCCATTCCCTCCCCCTTCTCCCATCCCCTCCCAACTTGTCCCCAGATAAAAACTAAACTATTGATTGTGTCCATGGGTTTTTTGTTTCTGTGTTTGTTTTTTCTTTGTTGCTTTCAGTTTTATATTCTGCATATGAGTTAAGTCATACAGTTTGTGTTTTTTTCTGTCTGGCTTTATTTCGTTTACCATGATCTCCAGGTCCATCCATTTTGTTGCAAATGGCAATATTTCATCTTTTCTTATAGCTGAGTGATATTCCATTGTGTATATGTACCACAGCTTCTTTATTCAGTCATCTGTCTCAGGGCATTTTGATTATTTCCATGTTTTTGCCACTGTGAACAGTGCTGCAATGAACATTGGGGTACATAAGTCTTTGTGGACTAAGGTTTTCCATTTTTTGGTTAGATATTCAGAAGGGGGATTGCTGGGTCATATGGTAAGTCCATTCCCAATTTTCTGAGGAACCTCCACACTGTCCTCCATAGCGATTGTACCAATTTGAATTCCCACCAGCATTGTGCAAAGAGTTCCTATTTCTCCACATCCTCTCCAGCACTTGTTACTCCTTGTCTTGTTGATAATAGCCATTCTCACAGGTGTGAGGTAGTATGTCATTGTGGTTTTGATTTGCATTTCCCTGATAGCTAATGAGGATGAGCATTTTTTCATATGTCTGCTGACCATTTGTATTTCTTCATGGGAGAAGTGTCTGTTTACCTCTTCTGCCCACTTTCTAATTGGGTTGTTTGTTTTTCTCCCATTCAGTTGGCTGTCTCTTTGCCTTGTTGATGGTTTCTTTTGCTGTGCAGAAGCTTTTTAGTTTGATATATTCCCATTCATTTATTTTTGCTTTTACTTCCCTTGCCATTGAGGTAAGGTTCATGAAGTCTTCCTTGAGGCCTAGATCTATAAGTTTATTACCTATGTTTTCTTCTATACAGTTCATTGTTTCAGGTCTTATATAAGGGTCTGAAATTCATTTTGAGTTAATTTTTGTATACAGCAAGAGTTCACAGTTTAGGTTCATTTTTTTGCATATATTTTTCCAGCTTTCCCAGTACCAGCTACTGAAGGAGCTGTCTTTTCTGCATTGCATACTTTTTTCTCCTTTATCAAAAATTATTCATAAATTTGTGGATTTATTTCTGGGTTTTCAGTTCTGTTCCATTGGTCTATGTGTCTGTTTTTCTGCCAATACCAAGCTGTTTTTATTATTGATGCTTTGTAATATAAATTGAAGTTGGGGAGTGTGATACCATCAGCCTTATTCTTTTTATGTAGTACTGCTTTGGCAATTTGAGGTCCTTTCTGGTTCCATACAAATCTGGTAATTTTTTTTTATCTATTTCACGCAAGTATGATTGTGAGATTTTGATGGGTATTGCATTAAATCTGTAGATTGCTTTGGGCAAAATGGCGATTTCAACAATGTTAAGTCTTCCTATTCATGAACAGGGAATATTTTTCCATTACTTTGTGTCTGATCCAATTTCCTTCAAAATTGTCTTATACTTTTCCGTGCACAAGTCTGTCACATTCTTTGTTAAGTTAATTTCCAAGTATTTCTTTCTTTTTCTTGTGATAGCAAAAGGAATTGAGTCCCTCATTTCTTTTTCTGAGGATTCATTGCTTGTATATAGGAGTGCTTTTGATTTTTGTACATTGATTTTTGTATCCTGTAACTTTACTGTATTCATTTATTGTTTTTAATAGTTTCCTGGTGGAATCTTTGAACTTTTCTATGTAAAGGATCATGTCATCTGCAGATAGTGGCAAGTTGACCTCTTATTTTTCAATATGGATGTCTTTTATTCCTTTCTCCTGCCTTATTGCTGTGGCTAGAACTTCAAGTATTATATTGAATAGCAGTGGTGACAGGGGGCATACCTGTCTTGTTCCTGATTTTAGGGGAATAGGCTTCAGCTTTTCCCCACTCAGTATGATGTTAGCTGAGGGTTTGTCATATATGACCTTTATTATGTTGTGATACTTTCCTTCTCTACCTATTTTATTCAGTGTTTTGATCATAAATGGATGTTGTACCTTGTCGAAAGCTTTTTCTGCAGCAATTGATATGACCATATGGTCTTTATCCTTTATTTTGTTTATGTGATATATCACATTGATTGATTTTTGTATGTTGAAACATCCTTGTGCTCCTGAGATGAATCCCACTTAATCATTATGTGTAATCTTTTTGATGCATTGTTGTATTCTATTTGCTAATATTTTGTTAATAATTTTTTTGGCTGGGTTCATCAGAGATATTGGTCTATAGTTTTCTTTTTTTGTGTGTTGTCTTTACCAGGCTTTGATATTAGGGTAATGTTGGCCTCATAAAATGAGTTTGGAAGTATTGCCTCATCTTCAATTTTTTGGAAGAGTCTGAGGAGGATAGGTGTTTATTCTTTGGATGCTTGATAGAACTTGTTGGTGAGACCATCTGGTCTGGGGTTTTTGCTTCTAGGGAGAATATGGATAGTCATTTCAATTTCTTTGCTATTGATTGGTCTATTTAGATTATCCAGTCCTTTTTGGTTCAGTCTAGGTAGACTATACATTTCTAGAAATTTGTCCATTTCTTCTAGGTAGTTAAATTTAGTAGCATAAAGCCCTTTATAATATTTTCTCACAATCCTTTATATTTCTGTGGTATCAGTGGTAATTACTCCCCTTTCATTTCTAATTTTGGATATTTGTGTCCTTTCCTTTCATCCTTTGATTTGTCTAGCCGGGGGTTTGTCAATTTTGTTGACTTTATTAAAGAACCAGTTCTTTGTAATATTAATTTTTTCTATTGTCCTTCTGTTCTCTAATTGGTTGAGCTCTGCTTTAATTTTTGTTATTTCTTTTCTTCTGCTGACTTTGGGTTTTGTATGCTCTTCTTTTTCTAGTTCTTTAAGATGGATGCTAAGATGTTTACTTCTGATTTTTCTTGTTTCTTAAGACAGGCCTTTAACAATATAAATTTCTCTCTTCTTACTGTTTTCACTGTATCCCAATAATTTTGATATGTTGCATTTTCATTGTCATTAGCTTCTATATATTTTTAATCTCTTCTTTTTTCTTTTATCCATTCAATTTTTAATAAGGATTGTTTAATCTCCATGTGGCTTTTTCTGCTTTCATTTTACAGTTGATCTCCAATTTCATAGCTTTGTGGTCTGAGAATACACTGTATGATTTCAATCTTCTTGAATTTGCTGAGGCTACTTTTGTGTCCCAGCATGTGGTCTATCCTTGAGAATGTTCTATGTGCACTAGAAAAGAAGGTATAGTCTCTTTTTGCTGGATGAAGTGCCCTATAAATGTCAATTATGTCCAATTGTTGTACTGTTTTGTTTAGATCTGTTATTTATTTATTTATTTATTTATTTATTTATTTATTTATTTATTTATTTTTGGTATGTGGGTAGCTCCCTGGCTGGGAATCGAACCCAGGCCGCAACACTGACAGTGCCAGTGCTGAAGCCTTAAGCCACTACACCATCAGGGAACTCCCTTTTTATTTATTTTCTGTTTGGATGATCTGTTCATGGCTGTTAAGGGGTTTTTTGAGTCTCTCACAATGATTGTGCTTTTGTCAGTTTCTCCATTCAGATCTGTTAGTAGTTGGTTTGTATATTTTGATGCTTCCTGGTTGGGAGTATATATATTAATTAGTGTCGAATCTTCTGGTTGTTTTATTGTGCCTTTTATCACTATGTAATGTCCATCTTTGTCTCTTACTACCTTTTTTAACCTGAAGTTTGTTTCATCAGATATCAATATGGAACTCCTGCATTTCTCTAGTTACCATTTGCTTGGAGTATTGTTTCCCATCCTTTCACTCTGAGTCTGTGTTTGTCCTCATGGCTGAGGTATGTCTTTTGGAGACAGCATATGAATGGGTTTTGTTTTTTAATCCAGTCTGCGATTGTTTATTTTTATTGGTGAGATCAGTCTATTAACATTTAGAGTGATGATCAATATGTGAGGATTTCCTGCAGCCATTACTTTTTTGTTGTTTTGTTTTATTTTTGTTTTTTGTTGCCCCAACTCTATTCCATTTATCCTAATGTTTCATTTCAGGTTGAAGAGCCTCTTTCAATATTTCTTGAAGTGTGGCCTTGTGCTGGTGAATTCCCTCAGCTTCTGTATATCTGAGAAGGTCTTTTTTCCACCTTCATATCTGAAAGAAAATTTAGATGGATAATTTATTCTTGCCTGGAAGTTTCTCTCTTTTAAAGTATTTGATTTCACTCCCTCCTGGCTTGTAGAGCTTCTGCTGAGAAGTCTGATGTCAGCCTGATGGGTTTTCCTCTAAAGGTTATAATTTTTATAACCCTGGCTGCCTTGAGAATTGTCTGTTTGTCCTTAGTTTTGGACATCTTTAGTACCATGTGTCTTGGAGAAGATCTGCTAGGGTCCAGGTGTCTAGTGGACCTGTTTTCTTCTTGAACTTGGAGTTCCAGATCTTTCCCTTGGTTTGGAAATGTTCACCTACTCTTTGTTTGAGTATGTTCTATGTAGAGTGCTCTGCTCCTTTTAATTCTTTTATCCTGATGTTTTGTCTCATGGAGTCAGATGGTTCTGGCAGAGTTCTTTCAATCCTTTTGGTTCTATATGCCCTCTCTTCCTCTTTTTGAGATGTTTTCATGTTCTGATCTTTGATATCACTAATTCTTTCCTCCATCTAATTGGCCCTGTTTCCTATGATAGTTACTTTGTTTTTCACTTCTTTTATTGTATTATTTATCTTTCAAATTCCATCTTGTTCTTCCTTATGTTTTGAATGTTTTTGTTAAACTGTTCCTTTTGTTCCCGGATTTCCTTTCTTAGATCATTCACCTCAGCTATGGTGTTCTGCCAGTATGTTTTCATTTCTCTCAGAGCCTTTAGAATGGCTACTTTAAATTCTATATCACTTACTTCAGGCATTTCTAGGTCTATGAGATTTTTCTGGAGATTTTTCATCTTTCTGAGCAGCTTTAGATCCTAAGGTATTCATACTGTCTGCTGGGTTCTTCTGCTTTAGCATGAGGGCATTATGTTCAGCAGAGCCCAAGATCCCTTTCCTTCTTTGATTAGAATTTTGTTGTGTCTCGCTTTTAGGCAGACAGTAGATGTCACTGGGGGCCA
Source organism: Lyroderma lyra (assembly GCA_004026885.1). Taxonomy (NCBI): domain Eukaryota; kingdom Metazoa; phylum Chordata; class Mammalia; order Chiroptera; family Megadermatidae; genus Lyroderma; species Lyroderma lyra. The sequence continues at coordinate 6,029 of PVJL010020695.1, forward strand.
AGTTTTGGGAGAGAGGGGAGGTGTTTAAACCTTATCTCTGGTCTCCATCCATGTTTGGAGGTGGGGTGCATCTCTCTGCGGTCCCTCTGCTTCCTGCAGTTCATTGGAGAGGCCGTAGGAGATGGGAGAAGCCAATAAAAAGTGTGCTGGGACAGCTTCACCTCCTGCCCTTTGCTGGGGAAGCTGAGGGATGTGAACCAAGGCTGCTTCTGCTGACTGGGGCAAATGCTATCAAATCCACTTTTCTTCCTAGGCCTGCTCCAGCAACCAACCGTTCAGGGTGGATTCCTCAGGCTTGCACCACATGTGGACGCTGGGTGCGTGTGAGCTATGAGTCCAAAGCCATGGGCCTGATGTCACGGGTCATGTGAAGGCAGCCAGCTTGCCTCTGCTGTGGACAGGGAACTGTGACCCTGTGGAGGAGCCATGCATGCACATGCTGTTGGTTGCGGAGATGCCAGGAGCCAAGGTGCTATCTTTAGGGTCCCTCCTCGGCCTGCGGCTGTTCAGTACTTGCTCAGCCCCCTTGCTAGTAAAGAGCTTCAGAGGCTGGCCACCAAGCTCTGTCCCCAGCATGCTGCTCTAAGGCCTGGCTCCGCCATGGTCTCTCACCATTCTGCAACTTCGATGGCTTTCATTCTTGTCACCTATTGATCTTCTCACTCCTGTGCACTGTGCTGCTTCCAGATAGTCAGCAGTGATCGGATCCTGCTGCGATCCATCTCTGCTCCCTCCCCTCTCTCTTGCTTGCCCGCTTCTCTCCAACCTTCAAGTATTTTCTTGCAGTGTGTGGATTTCTCAGCTGCCGTTATGTCACTCACAGTTCTCTTTCTTGGCCCCCTGATAGCTGTTCAATTGTGTTTTCTGGGAGAGGTTTTAGGGACCTCCTCTTTGGTCACCATCTTGCCCTGGATCCCTCAATCTATTATAGAACAGATGTTAGTGGTTAATAGGGACTGTTGTCCTGGGAAATCCATGGTTTACGAAGTGGTACAGCCTTTTTAAGCAAGAGAGAATCAATTGAAGATGACCTCTGTTCAGGATCCCCTGTTGAGGCCATTTCCTCAGACATTGTTAAAAAATTTGAAAACTTGTAATGGAAGATGCCAGATTGAATAAAAAGCACCTTGCAGAAATTATTGGAGTATCACCTACAATCATTTTGAATATTCTCCATCAGTATCTAAGGATGTCAAAGGTCAGTACAAGATGGGTACAGAGAATGCTTATGCCCCTTCAAAAACAGCGCATCAAGTGTTCACTAGAGTTTTTAGACCTCTGCAGAGTCGAAAGAGATGAAGTTTTAAACTGGATTGTCACTGGGGATAAAACTTGGGTTCATCATGATGAGCCTGAGTCAAAGCAGGAATCCCTGCAGTGGCATGGAAAGGGCACACCATCCCCTAAGAAGTCCATAGCATTGCAATCAGCTGGAAAAATCAAGGCTACGGTTTTTGGGGATGTGGAGGGTATCCTGCTGATCAATCACAGGGATAAGAATGTCAGAATGACTGGAGAGTGCTATTCCAGTCTGCTGACACAGTTAATCATACCCATGAAGGTGGAAAAAAAAAAAAGGAAAATGGCCCAAAGGGCTGCTCTTTTTGGACAACAATGTGCCCGTCCATGAGAACAATGTTGCATTGGCTGCTCTTCACAACTGTGGCTTCCAAACATTAAACCATTCTTCCTACAGTTCAGACCTGGCTCCATCTGATTACTCTTTGTTACCAAATATGCAAAAACAAATGACAAAGAGGTTAAAGCTGCTATTTCAACCTATTTTGAGGGCAAAAACAGAATTTTTTTTTTAGGGTATAAATAAACTTTTTGAAAGATCTGAAAAGTGTATTAGGGTTAAGGGTGAATATATTGAAAAGGAAAAATAATAAATAGTTCTTTTTAACCCTTCCCCTTCATTCTGCAAATTTCTTGACCACTCCTTGTAGGTAAGGAAACTTTTCATTCAGTACAACACACAATTTTCTTCCAAGGCCTGTGTTTCAGAATAATAATCTATCCTGTTATCTTTTGTGCCTCCATGGACTACAGTACCATTATTTTTGTTCATTTATTCATTCACTCACTCATAAACACTTTCATTGAATACTTCTTATGAACCAGATACAGTCAGTACATGCTCAAGGGATATAGTGGTGGACAGGGTTCTGGTTCTTATGGAGATTAATGTCATGTCCAATTGCATTTCTTGGTGGTTTTTCTGTCATAGAGAACAGGTATAATGGAAGAAAAAATAAACTCATACAACAAATTGAAAAGAGAGAATACACATATCAATTAAATTTAAATATATTAATTGGGGATGGGGGGCAAATACCTATTAATATATATGAGAAAGTTATGTAAGGCAATAAGGGAAGTGTGGTGAACTACACAGAGAATGTAACTCAAAGTAATTCAGTTACCTCATCCATGGGTGAATTACTCAGTTTTTTAACAAATATCTGCTAAACCTATGATTCTAGGATTAGTAATAAAGTGGGTGTGGGAAGGAGGAACTCATGAGATCAATTCCAACACTTCCGATTACCACAGCTATGTGATCCACCTGCTATATTTCTAAGTAATGAGATAATTTGCAGACCATTCTAATTCACTTTAGGCACCCCCCAAATCCTTCACAAGGCAGATCACTGCCAATAGCATTCTATAAAGTTCAGGTTGAGTGGAAGAGTTCTTAGTATGACTTTGAATAATACAGCTATAATTAAGAATAAAGTGTAATGGAGGTTGTAAGAAACTAGTATTACAAACTGCAGCAGTTGAAATGTGAGCCCAGGAACCATATGGGTGACATTCAGTGCATGCCATTTAAATACCAAAGCAATAAATTTTGTTGGCCTTAGTACAGTGACTTAACAGGGGACTTGAAAATGAAGCAGGAACTAATTCTTTTTATTTCAAAATGGAATGTGATGGGACAACTTCATACTTAAAAAATTGCCCACTGGGTGCCAAAATGAACATCATACTCTCCACAGTGATACTGGCAATTGTATATAAAAACTGGGCAGTTAACTCTATTTTCTACTTGAGTGAGTAACAAAAGACTATGATAAATGGGTATGTTGTAACTTTATTTAGATAAAGGTTAAGCCATAATTTTAGTGATACAACCAAAAAAATGTATTGAAATGTGTTGTGAAATATGCTTTAGAAAAAGTATTTTTTTAGTCATTGGACAGTTATCTTCAGTGCCAGTTAATGAATCAGACCCCTTTGCAATTGATTTCTGATGTTGGGATACTGGGGTTGGGACATTACATTTTTCTCCTACTCCTGTCTTCTTAGACTAGGGAACAAATTTCAGAGCTATGTCTTCAGAATTACACACTTCAGGATTTGACCCAGCTCTGTGAATCACAGTTCATATGAGAATGGAAAAAGTTATTTGTTCATTCATCACTCATTCATTTAAGAAGCATTTGCTGATGCTTGTTCAATGACGTCCCAGGCACTGCATTAGGTCCTGGGGATCCAATAGTGAACAAGACTTTCAGATGTGGAGAAAATGCACTTAGCACTCCTGAGCCAAGTGTGCCTAGGAGATGGATCTGTGATCTCTCTGAAAGATGGACAATGACTGACAATGACTTCTTGTTTGGGAGATAATCGTAAGTCCATTATGTTGATAGTGGGCTGAATTAGTCTTCAATGGCAGTGTCACCTGGAAGCCCAGATTTAGCACCAAGTGATAACGCATTTGGGGAGATTTCCCAGCGTAATGTAATCTGTGGAGAGACTACAGATGCAGCTTAAATAATGGGCTAGAAATGGCAACCAATGCATAAAGGGCTTTGTACTGACCCTTAGTGCTTACCCTTGGAACGAAACACATGTAAGGGTTGGAGAATCTACTTTCCACAGAAGTAATTTTAGGAGTCCTCCCAGGAAGGCCTTTCCACTCATTCACACTTTCTTAGCAAATTCTTGATATTTCACTTTTAATGGTTACTCAGACTTAAAACTCTGAAGAACATTAGCTTGCAAATAACTCGGAGTCGTAACTCCATAGTATGATTATAATTTTGGATTCTTTCCTGAAAGTCATATGGATGGGGGAGATGAGGGATTAGTAGAACCCTTAGTATGTGATTAAGGTTGGGAGGGTATGTAATGGAAAAGTTTATCTCTGAATGGAATGGTCGAGGGCATGGAAACCGGGTTTCACCTATTTTACTGTTGTGTCTGGCATGCACACAGACTTACTGGTCAGTGAGAGTTCTGTCTTTAGAAATAGTTGCTGTAGACTGGATGTTTGTGTCCCTCACAAATTCATAAATTGAAACCTAATCCCCACTATGATGACAATTGGAGGTAGAGCCTTTAGGAGGTGCTCAGGTTATAAGGATAAAGCTCTCATGGATGGGATTAGTGTCCTTATAAAAGAGACCCCAGAAAGTTCCCTCACCCCTTCTGCCCTGTGAGGACACAGCAAGAAGATGGCAGTCTATGAACCAGGAAGCATGCTCTCCCCAAACACTGAATCATATTACTAATGCCTTGATCTATTACTAATGATCTTGAACTTCCCAGCTCCAGAACTGTAAGAAATGAATGTTTCTTGTTTAAGCAACCCATCTATGACACTTTTGTTATAGAAGCCTGAATAGACTAAGACAATGGTTATCTTTTATCCAAGCCACACGTGTATCCATACTATATCCTCTTTACTGCAAATCACTGGCCTTGAGATGATGTGACTGACTGACTTTTCTTGGTTTGGTTTGAAATTGCCTAACTAAAAATAAAAAAGGGGAATGAAAGAAAAACTTCCTTGTTTTCTTTAATTAGAAAATAAATTTCCTCTGCATGTTATAAAAGTGATGGCATAATTTAATTCATATACTTCACATTGATAATTTGAGGGAAAACTTAAGATGACCTTAAGTTCCCCAGAATATCTCTGTAGAACACCAATAACTAGTATTTAATCCAAAATTTACTATGTGGCAAATGTTGTGCTCAGCATTTTACATTATTAAACCTATTTTACAGATGGAGAAGCTAAGGCTCAATGTCATTATTAAGTAACCCAGGTCTTGAAGCTAAGTGTTGGCGTAAAAGTTCAAACCCAGGTTTTTTTCTGTTAAGCCCATCCTCTTTTCACTGATTCTAGAAGATTTTACTAACAAGTGGAGTGGGAAAAAAGTATCCTGTGGTTATATAAGTTTGGAAAACAATGACTTAAAAATTGAATTGAACATATCTTCTCTGCAGGATTCTGCAGAGCTCTTAATTTTCTACTGTTCATGGGCAACTTGAAGTAGGATGTCATGGACAGCACTCTCCAAATTTATTTTACCATGGAAACCTTTTTCATGCAGTTCTTGTAGAGGTACTATTGTACATTTAGGAAATGCTTCCTCAGGACCTATCTAACTTTTTAGAATTAAAGACACTGCTGATCATTGGGAATTAGGTTTTATCAACTTTTACAACAAAGGAAGAATCCTGACTTCACCTGGTAAGACTTTTCATCCAATAAATTATTAATAGTTACTTAATAAAAGGCCAAAAATGAAAATCTCTTATTTATCCCTATTCTTTATACTTCTGCTTATGGTGTTTTTTTGTTTGTTTGTTTGTTTGTTTGTTT
>PVJL010020696.1:0-11636 GCA_004026885.1 Lyroderma lyra
GGAGAAAGGGGAGGGGGTGGGAGAGGAGGGGGGGAAGCTAAATGTAAGGGGATGGAAAGAGGGGTCACATTAGGTGGTGAACTTATTATGCATCAAGTTGACAATGCACTGTGGAATTGTATGCCTGAAACCTATGTAATCCTTGCTAACAGATGTCACCCCAATAAGTCTAACAATAAAAATGAATTAAAAAAAAAAAAAAAAAGAATGAAAGGAGAACTGGAATGGAGTCAGAACTCTGGTTGGCCTACTCCTGACTTTCTATTCATCGGGCCATGAGACCTCTGGATTCAGTCTTCATTTAGAAATGGTGGGCAGGGTATTGAACCAGTTGATCACCGATACCCTTTCCATCTACATTACTGGGAACCTAAGAAGCCAAAGTGGTTAGTGGGCCATCTGCAGTCTGAGTCAAAATCCAGCAATGAAGCGACAGGGTCATACTCATGCTGACAATGCCTGGAGTTCTATATTGGAGCAAAATCAAAGACTGCATGGAAACTGGTTCATGTAACAATAATAGCATTTGAGGGGCTTCCAACTTTGGTAAAGAAAAAATAGTAATTCAAACCAATACTCCCACAGAAGACAGATTAAAAAAACAAGAAGCTGACAATGCACTGTAGAATTGTACACCTGGAACATATGTAATTCTTGCTAACCAATGTCACCCCGATAAGTCTAACAATAAAAAATAAAAAACTGTCAAAAAAAAAAAGCTGAATGAAAAATATATCAACAAAGGTCTAGCTAGGAGGCAGAAATGACATCAGTTATTTTAATAAAGATAGTTTAATACAAAGAGTAGTTAACTATAAAAAAGGTACTAATTAGTACTGAAAAGGCAAAGAAAGAACACTAAAGTGATCACAAAGGTAGCGCCTACTAGAGCCATGAGGCTAGGGAACAAAGGAAAGAGTAAGCATTACCAAAACGTAGCCATCCCTAGTCCAGTGCAGCTGAGTTCCAGACCTCTGAGAATGTGGCATCAGCCAGTGGTGCTCTTTCTTGTGTGTCGGGGGGGTGCAGGAGCAGGAATTGGGGTGGCACTGAAGTTGATCTGGAATAGTAGAAAGCTGCAAACTGGATTTAGCTACTACAGAAATGTACTACTACTGCCAAAGAGTTGTGCTTCTAGTGTGATCCTCACTGAAACAGGAAGCAGACAGGAAGGAGAATATCCTTCCTTCCTGCTTTAGTCTTCTAGTCTACTCTAGTGCCCCTATTGGCAAAGCCGATTAGGTAGCCCCCTTGAAAAGCAGAAATAGGTTTGCACAGAAAGTGTTAAGTATATTTACGCTGTTGTGAAACAGATCTCTAGAACTTATTCACTTGTAGAACTGAAACTGTATACCCATTAAACAACTTCTCTTTGTCCCACTTCCCCAAGACTCTGGTAACCACTATTCTATTTTCTATATCTATGAATTCAACTACTTTAGGTACTTTATATAATTGGAATCATACAGTATTTATCCTTTTGTGACTGGCTTATTGTCCTCAAAGTTCATTCATATTGTAGCATGTGACAGGATTTCCTTCCTTTTTATGGCTACATAATATTCCATTACATGGATATACAACATTTTGCTTATCCATTCATCTATTGTTGGATATCTTGGCTTCCACCTCTTGTCTATTATGAATAGTGCTTCTATGAACATAGGTTTGTAAATATATCTTTGAGACCTTTCTTTCAATACTTTTGGTGATAAATCCAGAAGTACAATTTCTGGATCAGATGGTAGTTCTATATTTAATTTTTTGAGGATCTGCCATACTGGTTTTCACAGCAGTTGCACCATTTTACAATCTCACTTAACAGTGCACAAGGGTTCCAACTTCTCCACACCCCACCAACACTTGTGTTTTCTGTTTTTTGAGTAGTAGCTATCCTAATGGGTGTGAAGTGATATCTCATTGTGGTTTAGATTTGCATTTCTCTGATGATGATTAGTGACGCTGAGCATCTTTTCATATACTTGTTGGCCATCTAAATATCATCTTTGGAGAATGTTTATTCAAGTCCCATTTTAATTGGAATATTTGATATTTTTGTTTTGTTTTTGAGTTATAGAAGTTCTTTACGATATTAACTGCTTATCAAATATATAATCTGTAACATTTTCTCCCATTCTGTAGGTTGCCTTTTCACTTTGTTGATTGTGTACTTTGATGAACAAAAGTTTTTATGTTTTATGTAGTCTAATTTCTCTATTTTTGCTTTTGTGGCCTGTGTTTCTATATGCAAGAAATCACTGCCAAATCTATCATGAAGTTTTTCCTCTATGTCTTTTTCTGGAGTTTTATCATCTTGTATGTCACCAGCTCATAAACTTACCAGTTGTGCAGAGCTTTAGAATGCAGTGAGAGGCCCAAAGGCACAAGGGATAGCCGCAACAGGAACACATGGGGTCCAGACACCAGCAGTGAGAACAGTGCAGTAAAGAAGGTTGTGGATAACACCTCAGGATACAAGCACCAGCTCTAACACCCAGGTCCCAAGGTTGCCATGGCTGCCATCATTTTAATGCTCTTCTAAGAGTCAGTTTTATGTGTAAAAAAAGTGATATAGTGAAACTGCAAGAGTCTCTCTAGCTCTAAATAGCCTCCCATGCTTCATTCAGTCTACACTTACCATGCAAAATCTATGTAGGAGACATGGTTCAAAGCACGTGCTAACTCTTCTCATCCTCAGGATGCGCTGACTAAGCATCTACTATGTGACCAGCAAAAGTGTAGGCACTAGGGATTAAAGATGACCAAGATATACCCCTTATGCTCAAAGAATTCAGCATCTAGCTAAAGTGACAAGGGTTTGTTTTCACTTCTATATTTTTCCTTCTCCCACTGTTTCTTATAATCTGGCTCTTTTTTCTCCATGACTTATCTTCCATATAGCTCAACATATGTCAGGCTGTCAACATATGGCATATTTTGCAAACAGATAAACAGTGGCGCATATGCAACCATATATTCCTGGCATGCAGATACCCCAGCTTGACTTCATCAGTCTCAGCAGAAAGCATTTGGTAAGTCTCTCTCAGAAATTCCAGAATGCACTAGCCACCCGTGTATCCTCTGACAAGTGGTTAAAATAAGTTGTTCCATGTCTTCTGTGGTACAAAAGCCAGAACACTGTCTCCCCACCCTTTCAATTCAGAGGCATTTAATACCAAAAGCTCTGTCCTCATGCTCAACTATTAGGGATGTTCTGACCAGAGGTCAAGTTACTCATTAATGATTCTTTTGTTTTTCCACTTGGCAGTGATTCATTATCTCCTCTGCACAGTGGATCAGCCCTACCAGGACATGGATGGGCTGTATTCTGAGAGTCTTAAGTCTGTTTTGTCTGCTTAAAAATAAAAATAAGTCTATGTAGCAGACTCTGTAAATGACCCACTCATGTCCTTCAACACTCTCCATTTCCCTGCATACCACCCTGAATGCCTGAATCTGTGTTTCTTTGCCTGATGGCTTTCTCTGCTCATGGGCACAGTAGGCCCAAGGTGCTAATGAACCCACTCTCTCCCCCATCATCCATCCCTCAACCCGTGACTGATGAGAAATTATGGATAAATGCCCAGCTCTCTCACCCTTCAGTGATAACTCTGAGGCAGTGGATCCCAGAGATTCCACTGAGAAATTTGCATGATAGTGTATACTACTTGATTCCTTTCTTTTCCCCTCTCTTCCCCACTACCCACTACTAGTGTTTCCTGGAATTACCTCGTAAACAAAGTGCTTGCACTTGAATCCTTGTGTTAGAGTCTTCTTCTGAGAGTATCCAAATTAAGACAATCTGTAATTCAACTTTGGCAAAAAGGTAATCAATGATCACACAGGATCTCCTCAAACTTGGACTTTTGATTGGTGACCCAGGAGGCAATCTGCACTGTAAAAATGTTTCTGGATATCAACAAAGGCCGCAGCAGATCCTAAGCTGTTGGAAATACTATGCCCAAATTCTACTTGATCACTTTATCTGGTAAGAATTTGTCTCAGCAACTAAGCAGAACTGTTGTGCCCTAGCCATGTGGAAATGAGAGTGGAAAAGAGTAAAAAAGTTAGATTTTCCCACTTTTTCTACTCCTGTGTGGCTTTTCACCTCCTCTCTCATAAGATCATATTGTTTTCCTTTGCCTTAAAAAGATTAAAATGTACACAAACAATAAGGTAAAGGAAAACAGCAAGTGAAAAAGAAAGTGATTATAAATGGTTATTCTGATAGCTCATTTGAAGCTCAATGCATACTAAATCTGAGTTAACATTTAACTGCTAAGACCTCAGGTTAGACCCAAGGAGTCAAAAATCATTTACCAAAGATAACTCAAGACAGCAAATTTAAAAAGTGTTTGTACTATTGCTCTTTAACTAACTGCTCCCAAATTTCAGGGAAATCCCAGTGGAAAAATCAGATTTGTTATAAGTTGAATATCAGGAGAAAGAAAACAAGAGTTTGAGGTGAGAGTGAGGCCCATTACATATAAACCCTTGATCCATTCAGTAACTCTAGGCCAGCACTGTTCAACAGAACTTTCTGTGATGATGGAATGTTCTAGAACTACACTGTTCAGTAAAGTAGCCACTAGCCACATATGGCTATTGAGTACTTGAAATGTGGGTAGTGCATTCAATATGTATCAGTTATCTAAATAATTAATATATTGCATTATCATATGTTATATGATATAGCTTAATAATTGTAATATAATTATAATAATGGTTATTCAAGTTCCAGCTATTTCCCCCCATCCCCTTCTCCTTCCTCTCCCCAATGAAACCCTGGACTGAGCTCATTTTTCTGTCTTTGACCTAAGTAACATCTTCAGGATTGATTTTCTATTCTTACTTTCCAGACCTGCTTACTGTCCCCCACGTCTCAGACTTTGGGATCTATTGGTGGGATTGCCCTTATGAGAGTAGTATCACAATCGTCCATCTCCAAACCAAGCTCCTCTTTAATCTCTTTTCTATTGACACAACCTGGAGATGAAGATACCAAAGAAAATATGGTGACTACTTTAAACCTTGCATCACCTACATAGTATCTCCTTTCCTTCATACCGAGGTTTGATCTGAATTTGTAGAGAGACCTTGACAAATTATCTCTTGTGGAACAGTGAGGCAGATGCAGTAAGATGCGTACATATATCCCCTTAGAGCCCTTCACCACTTTTATGCACATCTGCCATTCCTCCCAGCCCCACCCAGCTGGCACATACATCTCTTAGAGGACAGTCCTAAGGCTGCTAGGAACCCATGTTGTCCATGCAAGGAGACCAAGAAGTCCCTGGGAACCTATGCTGCAGTGAGTCCTGATCCATTGATTATCATGGAGAGGGAGGTCTATAAATACTCCAGCTCCCATGTCCCCTGATAAGGATCTACACTATCCCCAGAGCAGGACTGAGCCCAAGTTACCTTCCTCGGGACTTTTCCTAATACATCACCCCTCCTTAGAGTTCTCCTTCTGGTTCTATTTTCTTACTGGTTTTTGATCAACCTTCATACCAGACTCTACTACCAGGGAATCTCACCTAAAACAAGTATTTCTTTAAATAAAAAACCCAAACCTTAAAATCCACTAAAGGTTTTCTTTTTGTAATCTCTTCAAAAAGAAAAGCTTGTTTTTGAAGAGGACAGTGGGTAGAAGTATTTTGCAATTAAATACTTAAATATTTTGAGCCTAGCTGAACAAATCAGTTTTACCTTAAACTCTTGAAAATGTTAGCTTTCCAACAGATATATTCATAAAGGTCCTAATCCAAACATTTCAATCAATAGTTCAGTGTCAGGCCTTCAAAATATAAAAGGAAAGAGAGAGATGCTTTTAGATTCAGCAAATATTTGTTGTGAGTGTACAGTATTTGAGGCCTTTGTGCCAGATGAAGAGTTGAAAGTAACAGGGCACCCCACATTGCTGTCAATTTCACACAGTTGCAGAGAGTCTGTTAATCACATTGCTCCTTCACCAAACATACTTAGTGATAGAGACTTATTAAAGATGGAATTGGACTCTTCAAAATCTTCTTTAAAAATTCACCAAAGGGCTATTTCGTGACCTACTTTCTTTATTAAGTAATAATGTATGGAATGTCTTGTTTTCAGTCCCTAGCAGCTGCCAGAACTTTAATGTATCAAATCCAACAGATCACAGCCATCCAGGAGATCTATTAATAGCAAGATAATTTTCAAGTCCACTGTACCGAGTAGTGTTTTGTTTTTTGATTAGGCATATAATACATTCCATATCACGTCTGCTGAATTGTGTTTTGAGGTTGCATTTTTTGAAAAAATAAATCAGGCTTGTTTTAAATTAGAGCAACAATAAATCCATCATTGTTTGGTATTTTGGCTTGTGATATTGTGGTACCACAGCTAATATCTACATTTGTGGAGCCTAAATTAAAACACACTTACCTCTTTTATGTTCTTGTACTGTGACTTTTGGTGTTTATCAGGAAACACACAAGTGTAAGAAAGAAAATAGCCCTCTGGCAAGGAAGTAAGTTGTGACGATCCCATGAAGCATATGATCTAATATGTATTCTGGTCTACTTGGGGGCATTTCAAATGAAGGGGAAGAACTGCACATGTGTGTGCATGTCTATGTGTGTATGTTTTGTTCAAAAATCTTTCCCTACCACAGCATCATAAAGCTATTATGATGGCTAATTTTATGTATCAATTTAGCTAGGCTATGATGCCCAGTTATTTGGTCAAACACCAGTCCAGATGTTGCTGTGAAGGTATTTTATACATGTGTTTAATCTTTACATCAGTAAACTTTAATAAAGCAGATTATCATCTCCATAGTGTGTGGGCCTCATCCAATCAGTTGAAGGCCTTAGAGAAAAAACTGAAGTTCCCCAAGGAAGAAGGAATTTGGTCTACAGACTGCCTTCATACTCATGATTGCAACATCAGCTCTTGCCAGAATTTCCAGCCTCATCGCTTGCCCTGGAGATACTACTTTTGAGTCCCATCCCCCACAAATGTGTCAGTTAATTTCCTTATTTCTCTCTTTCTCTCTCCCCGCCCCTCTCTCTCTCTCTCTCTCTCTGTGTGTGTGTGTGTGTGTGTGTGTGTTCTTTTTCTCTAGAGAACTCTGACTAATGCAGATATTCTCCTATGTGTTCTTCTAAGTTTGGTGTTTTACAACTAACATTTTAACTCATCCAGATATATTCTTAATTTATTATTTCCTCAGTCAATTTGATGTGCCTTGGGAGGTAAGAAGAGAGAAATGTTTGTGTTTATCAGTCCTCCTGTATCTTTTTAAAAGCATAAAAATCTAGTCTTCATTGTAGAAATTCTGATTTGATAGGTCTGAGTTGGGGCCTAAGCATGTATATTTTGTTTATTCAGGCAATTCTGAAGTTTTGTATAGGAGAAAATACAGAAGAATATTTTATATCCTTTAAATAGGGAGCATCTGAGAATGACGTTAGTGACAAAATCTATTAAGAAAAAATTGTTTGAGATATTTGACCATATTAAATATTTTAAACTATATATAAAACTATCAGTTATGAGACAAACAAAGTCTGAGGATCTAATGTGTAACATGGTGACTATAGATGATAATACTGTATGTATTGTGCAATTGAAATTTGCCAAGAATAGAACTTAAGTGCTCTCAAAAACATGAAGAACTATGTGGTGATGAACACATTAATTAACTTGATGGTAAGAATCTTTTTTTGTCAGATTGGCAAAGATTAAAAAGAAACAACATCTACAGTTGGAGAGAGTGATGGGAAACCGATATCCCTACAGTCTTCTCTGTAGCTGATACTTAATATGGTTATAAAGGTAAATAACAGTTATCTCAGCACTAGCATCTTTGAGTACCACCCATTACTCCAGCTGCTTGGCCCTCTCTCCTGGGACCTGGCCTCTTGATCCAGCAATTAAAGAGTTACCTTGAGGAGTCTGTTCCATACTAAGGGCAGTATCCAGTCTGTTGAACATCATCTCTGGATATAATTTTTCTGGATGGTATTTTTGCAATATTTCAGAGGTTGGAATACATACACCAAGGAACTGATGAGAAAAAATGTATAAAAGTCTACATATTCAGAAGGTAATTGCAAAATTGGAAACAACCTAAAAATCCTACAAGAGACTTTGGTTAAATTTGTCATGATAAATCCATATAATGTAACATTACACACAACTTAAACTGAGGCTATTAAAATGCCCTCAGTATGTAATTAATGGGAAAAAGAGTTACAAAACATCATGTTTAATATGATTGCTTTTCTTTGAGTATGCATTTTTCCATGTATTTGTATGTGTAAAAAATGTATATGTCTATATACGTATACATATATACACACATACATACACATATACGTATTTTGTGTGTGTTTGTGTGTGTGTGCGTATGCATGTGTGTCATTTTAAACAGTATTTACCCGTGGTGAATTGCAAAAAACAGCCACAAACTACTCCTATCTCTGTATGCCTGTACCCTTGGAACGTGACTTTGGCTCTGCTCAGATCAAAAGGTAGAATCTATCTCTCAATGCTTTGAATCTGTGCTTAGCCATGTGACTTGCTTGGCTAATGGGACATTAGCAGATGTGGTACTAGCAGAGGCCTAAAACATGCTTGGGCTTTGGTGCTTTGCCTCTTATACTTAAACCCCTGAGACGCCATGTGAATAGGTGACTAGCCTATTCTCCAGCAGGTGAATAGCCTGCTGGAGAGCTCACATGGAGGAAAACCGAGGTGCCTTGGCCAATAGCCTGCCAACTGCCAGCTGTGAGTGAGGCCATGTTGGACCATTCAGCCCCAGCCAAGCTTCCAGAAGGCTGCAGAGATATGCTGAGCCTAACCTGCCAACCCACAGAATTATGAAGTAATAATTATTCCCTCAAGCCACTAAGTTCCATATGGTTTGATATATTATCTCAGGATAGTCGAATTTGGATACTTAAAAGTTCAAAAGCAATTAATTATAACTGCATTTTCTAAACTTTTACAAAGAACATGCATTACTTTTAAAACCATAAAACAATGGTTTTTCTGTTTAAAACTTTTAAAATTCCCTTTTAAATTTTTTAGATTAAAAAATGAAAACCTTTACCTAATTTAAGCTGTTTATCAGAATAATTTAATAGCTATCATTTAAATAGCATTTACTATGTGCCAGGCATTATGTGTTTTACATATATTATCTTAATCTCCATAATAAGTCAATTTCAAAAAATACTGTTATCATATCCTTTTTTTTTCCAGTTGAGGAAATTGAGACCCAGAGAGGTTTAATAACTTGTTCAAGGTTATTATTCCTCTAACTGGAAACAGGTTTGTTGATTGACAAGGTTCTTATAATTTATGCTTTCCATCTCCACCAAGCCTGCCAACTAGACAGAGGTATTTGTAAGGTTATTTATCCCATGGTCTATGGTGCAAGAGGCATTTTTTATATCATACTTCTAGTATGTTTCTGCACAGACTGCAAACACTGACTGCTCAACAAAAATGTAGGTGGTGATGATGATGACAATGATCAGACATACCCAGCAAGTCCTCAAAAGGGGGTGTTTTGACTGAGTAGTTAATTAAGAGCAGAATTTCAGAGTCAGATTAGACCTGTTCAGGTCTCCCTGTGTCCATAACCCTAGGTAGCCTCCTTCACTCTAAACTTGGCCATGTGATTTGTTGATCAATAGAATAATGATAAATGTGATGCAAGATTTGAAAAGCACTTGCACGTTAGGACCATTTTTCTCTTGCTCTTCTTAGGACTCTTGTTATAGCTGCCACGTGAACAAGCCAATCCAGGGCTGCCTGATGGATGATGAGAGAAATCCATGGCTAGAACTCATAAGTCTGCTTCAGCTAATAGGCAGCCAATATCCCAGCAGACCCAGCAGCTGCCCACAGATAACGTGAGCGACACCCAGTTGAGACCAGCAGAAGTTATAACCATCTGAGCCCAATCCAAACTTCCAGAGCACAGAACTGTGATACTTGTTTTAAGCCACTAGATTTTGGGACAGTTTGTTATACAGTGGAAGCTAACTAACAAGGTATCTCAGTGAGAGCAGAATGTAGCATCAGCATTAGGGCAGATGTTGAATCTCATGAGGATGATTTTGCTTATGAACAGTTGTGATAGACATTGACATAAAAAAACAAGAAGTGAGCAAATCTAGGGTGGTCCATCTGTCCACAGACACACAGTTATCAACATGGTGACTATGAAACCTGGAACAAATTCAGCCAGAGAGTATGGGTATGGGTATGGGCTGAACTCTCACTATTCAGTGTTTGGGATCAATTGAGTAGACACTTGAAATTATGAGGATTTAAGAATAGTGAGGGTCTCCAGTTCAGCATCACCTAAAACTTCACTTGTTTGCTACTTCGCATTTTATGCTTTGCATAAAACTCCCAAAGCCCTTGGATGGACCATATCAACTTGCTTATGAAAATGGAATTTACTTTGTGATGTTTTTTCTTCCATATATTTTTCCTAAGGATATGCTCTATAAGTCATCCCTTAGGAAAAGTGTTCTGTGGTCACATAAATCATTGCAGATTCTTGAGCCCTCTTGGAATTTCACAATGTACCTTGACATATTAAAAATCTGTTCATCTTCATTTATTCCAGTGCTGAAATGTATTTCACCAAGGAAACATTTTTGTGAATAACATATATTAAAATCTCACTAACCAATGTTTTCAGAGAACACTTTGAGAACATTTTTTTAACTCTCTTGTAATGAAATACAGCATACATATGGAAAAGTCCATGAAGCACAAACATGTAGCATAATGAATTATTGCAGACCAAACTTGTAACTACACCTTGGTCAAGAAACAGAACACTGTTAACCCCTCTGCTAGACCCCTATGTACTCCTGGCCATTACGAATTCCTTCCTCCTCCCTAGAGGTAACCATTTCCCTGACTTTATGGGATTGGCTCCCTTGCAGTGTTTTATTGTTTTGTCACTTAAGTATGCATACCTAAACTATAGACATGTTTTGCCTGTCTTTGAAAGCTATGTAAATGGAATTATACAGTATGTATTTGAGGGGCATAAGGTGTAAGTATCTTCAACTTTAACAGATAATGTCAAACTCTTTCCCAAATCAAGGGTACCAGTTGACACTGCTACCAACAGTGCATGAGAGTTCCAGTTGTTCTGCATCTTAGGTTATAATTGGCAATGTCAGATGTTTTACTTTTTAATCTATTCAATGTGTAGTGGAGACTTAAACTTAAATTTCTCTGATTAGTAATGAGGTTAAGCACATTTTACTGTTTATTGGTCAGTTGGATATCCTGTTTTGTACTGCTTATCTTCAAGCTTTTTATTGATTTCTCTACTCCATTTCTATTTCTGTCTTAATTTGTAAATCTCTATTCTAGATAAAAGTCCTTTCTTGGGTATAGGAGTTGCAAATGTCTTCTTTCCCTCTCTGGCTTGCTTTTTTTTTTTTTTTTTTTTTTTTTTTTTTTTTTTTTTTTTTTTTTTTTTTTTTTTTTTTTTTTTTTTTTTTTTTTTTTTTTTTTTTTTTTTTTTTTTTTTTTTTTTTTTTTTTTTTTTTTTTTTTTTTTTTTTTTTTTTTTTTTTTTTTTTTTTTTTTTTTTTTTTTTTTTTTTTTTTTTTT
>PVJL010020697.1:0-11644 GCA_004026885.1 Lyroderma lyra
TGTGTGTGTGTGTGTGTGTGTCTTTGTGTGATGTGTGTGTGCGGTGTGTGTGTGACGTGTGCGTGTCTGTGTGTGTGTGCGGTGTGTGTGTCTGTGTGTGGTGTGTGTGTGTGGTGTGTGTGCACGCACTTGAAGATCTCGGGGAACGGGGGTTCTACAATTTCTCCTCGTCGCGGGCTCTAACGCCTGAGCCCGAGTCGTCAGCTTCGTTAACACCAGCGCTGGCCCCGCCGGCACTGTCACCCCCTGCCAGGTGCACACCCAGTTCTTCTCACCATGGCGGCTGTCTAGCTCAGCTCCGGGTCCGGGTCTGGGTTGGAATCAAATCTGTTACTTGCAGAACAATCACGAGAAAAAGCCCGCAGATAAACACGTGGCATTAAGTAATGAGTTATTTTTCAAAGGCAGTCAGTCACTTTCTGAAGTCAGGTCACTGAAAAGAGGGCACACGCTATTCTTTTCCCGACAGATTTGCTTCAGAAGCACTAGCAATCCAACTGGGAATAAACAGATTACTTTTCAAAATTGGGAGGGATAGGCTTTACCTGGAATCAAGGATGCTCTCTGATAAGGCGGTGCAAACGTGGTTACTACCTCTGATAGTAACCAGTAGGCGGGGCTGGTGGTGCACAGCCTTCACCCCTGTAAATAGTGACATACCGTCTGACACTGTAAAAATTCCCACCTTCCACTTCCGTGTCATTAGCAAAACTAAATGGGTTTGTGTTGGACTTAGGCAGGAATTCATTGTTGTTCAAGGACTCCCGGGACGGGGTGCAGGGCTCTCGCTGGGGGTGAGAAAAAGCCGTCAGATTAGTGGTCTCGAAGTTACACTACGGGTCGTCAGCCAAGGGAAGGGACAGGAATCAGTTCTTGGACATGCCACAGGGACTTACTTCTGCTTCTCCGAAGGTGAGAGATGAGGATCCAGTGAGATGCCGGCAGTGGTCAGTGTGAATGTGGCCCTGGGCCCAGCTGGGCATCAACCCGCAGACGTCCCCACGCCCCACTCTGCTCGCCGTGTTTATGGGACCGAAACAGACGTTATTCCACGTGGCAATGACCACAACAAGGAGAAGCAGAGCTTGCACTGTGGGCAGCGGCCACTCTTGCCTGATCCAAACTGGAACACCATTGTTCTCCCGGCATGACCTACGTAGGGTGACCTGATATCTTGTTTGGGGGTGAAGAAGGCCTCGAAGACATTAGTGAAATAAGCCAGTCAGAGAAGGACAAATACCGTGCGATTCCACTTATGTGACGTCCCCGGAGTCATCAGATTCACAGAGACAGAGAGCGGAAGGGTGGGTGTCACAGGGCAGGGGGTGGATGTTTAATGGGGACAGAGTTTATTTGGGCAGATGAGAAAGCTCGGGAGATGATGGTGGTGATGGTCGCACAACAAGGTGAACGTACTCAGCGCTGTAATGCAAACTGTACACTTTTAAAATGGCTAAAATGGCCCATTTTATGCTCTCTGTTTCACCACAATAAAAACATTTGTACAAAAATACACGTCTGTAGCATAAGGAACTGTTTCCAATATGATATCAGAGATTTGCTCCTAAATAATCCGCCGGGAAAGACGGAGGTTTGGGAGGGGAGTAGAGGAGACAAGGAGTGGGTTACAGTGTTAGAGCTGGGTGGTGGGTACACAGTCACCCCTACTTTTGTATATTGTAAAATTGTCAGGATGGAAGGGAAATGCAATGAGTCTATCTACTGTTTTCCAACTCCAGGGTGTTTCCTCTGTAATTTATGACTCACCGTAACACCTGAGGTCTGAACAACTCTGTGGTCCAGAGTTTTATTTATTCCAGTTTCACTTAAGCGAACAATCAGAATGTTCTGTTTGCTGTGGATGAAGGACAGTTGCTGGAGAGTGAGAGGGTTAAATAGTCAAATCCGCACTGATTGGAGCAGGGAAATGCAAACCGGGGCTGTCCCCAGGCCTGTGGGGTAACATCCAGCCTGCTCTGTGTCTGCTGAGACCCGCTGAGACCAGGAAGGAGAAAGCAGCGGTCAGGAGTGGGCCTCCCCCCTCCCATGCTCCTCCGGGCTGGCGCATGGGGGCTTTGGGGGGGCTTGCGTCTGCATCTGCTTGCGGTGGGCCCGATTGAGGAGGTGAAGGAGTTTGCCAGGAAAGGTAAACTACAAGCTAATTGAATGCATTCGTGTGTCTGAGTGTAACCAATGTATTCATCGGAAAAGGGGTTCGGTGAAGGCTTAGGGTACGCTGTCCGGGTGGGCGCTGGCCGCTCGCCAGGGGACTTCAGGTCCCCCAGCCCACCTGACCGTCCCGCCTGATGCAGACTGGGCACAGAGGCTGCAGTGCATGGCCCTGGGCAGCATGGGGCTATATGCAAAGACGTGAACCCCCTCCAGCTCTCCCAGCACCGTGCCCCGAAGCACACACGGGAGCCAGCCAGCACCCTGCCCTCAGAGCCCGGCCCCCGGCCAGCCCGCCTGCGGGAAAACAACTGCCTGGCCCTGTGACCATCTTCCCCAGGCAGTAAAGGGACCGCTGTCACGAATTCAGCTGCTGTGACCCATCCCAGCACGGATCTGTTCTGGGGTTCCTGCTGAAATCGAATTTCTGAACGTGGGAAGCTCAGGGCAAGAGCCCGAATGGTGGAAAATTTACGGAGTTAATGAATCTGACCCCGGGAGGCTCTTCCGGGAGAGGCGCGCCCTTGACTGAGCCCCCGAGCTCGCTCAGTGTCAGGCTGGCCACCCTGTGAAGACTGAAGGGGAAAAGACACTCTGCTTGGGTCTCGGTGCCTCCCGCTGACGGTCTGGACACTGACAACGTGCCCGGGGCTCTGAAGGCCTGGGCCCTGCCGCCTGCCCTGGACTGTCACCGAGTGAATCTGCCTCCTGCCAGCGACAGAGTCCTGGGGCCCAACACGCCCCCCCACCCTCCGCCACCTGCACCTATCTGCATATAGAGATAATGCCACCATCACACTCTGCATGGGAGAGTTTCAGAGAAAAATCCAGAACCTTCTGAGCCACTTAAACTCCTGTGGAACAGGGGAAGGCACAATCGTGGGAGTGTTAGCACTTCTACTGTGTTTAGAGCACATTTAAAAGGTCACGTTTGTATGTGATTGTGAGATGCACACAAACAGGAATTATTCTCATCCTATCATAATTTACTACTGGACCAAAATAAACCAGTAAGATAAATACGTACAGCTGCTCGGGCCCAGTTGACTAATATGACCTGAGTAGAAATAAAATATGGGATGAGCTGGAGAGGCCAAGTTTAAACCAGATTACCCACGGGCGCTCAGTGTGCTGTTTCCATATAATTCATGTGATGATTTAGTGTGCGTTCAGCTCAGAATTGTTGGGAGAGGGTTTTTGGGTTTTGGTGGGGGGTTTTTGTGTTGGGGTGTGCGCGTGTGTGTGTGTGATAACGTAGAAATGAATACACACTTCTCCGAGCTGAGGGGGAAGGAAAGGTTGTAATATTTTTGAGTTCCCTTGGCAGAGCGATCTATTCTCACCAACCCCGCAGTCCGCAGCGGGGCCCAGGGGTGATTTTCTCCCCGTCACTCTTGGCCATTATTTAACGTAGGGTAATGGCCACAGTCTTCATTAATACAGTAACCTCTGGCTCAAAGAGGCCTTGCAGTAAACGAACAGCCAACTCCTCCTGACGGGTTATGTCATCGGGCTTGGAGGTGGGAACCGTCGGAAACAGTGACCTCAAGGATGAGCAAAACGCCGATAATCAATACAGGCGGGCGAGCCAATCAGTGAGAACGGGGACGTCGAGGCCAGCTCACCGAGACACGTTCGTCACGATTCCTTCAACACGTGCATGTAGATCCCACGTTGCAAAACGGAACAAGTGACAAGCGTGGTACAGGAAGACGGCGAGCACGGCGTACACGCACGCAGTAAGCTCCCGCCGGCGGCGCGTTCCGGCATCAAGAGGCCGCAGAGGAGCAGCCGGGCCCGGCCCGCCCCCCGAGGCTCACCCGCGAGGCTTCCCGGAAACGCACCGTGGCTTCTCACCAGCCTGCCTTTCAGTCCCGTGAAAGAAGTCCTAGATGCTCACGGAAGTGTAACTGGGTCCTGCGGATTCTGTCTGTGTCCCAGGAAGTCACAGTGCGAGGCCCATCACCAAAGCCCATGGGCGTCCCATCTCAAGTGCATCCAGACCGGACAGGGGGGCCTCGACAGCAAATGCGGAGCCCACCGCCAGCATGCCCCGGCGAAGGTCAACACAAAACAGCAGAAGTTTCTGGGAAACCAGAAACACGAAGGAGGAAGAGCACGGCAAACAAGGAACAGGCAGCCAAGACACCACATGTACCTGTGCTCTCACACCCATTAAAAATGCACCGTGTGTTCGCAGGCACGTCGGTGTGCCTGTGTGCCCGTGTGCACGTACGCGTGCACTTCTGTGAACATGTGCGTGCACCCAGGTATCAACGGTGCGGAGCGGGATCTTACAGACTTAGAGCGATCTGAGCCAGGGCGACCCACGGAACCGAACCTCCAACACGGCTCCGAGTGTGTCCTCAGGATGTGGGGAAGCGATGGCTTCGTAACAAGGACGACCTAGAAAAGGAAAGAACGAGGGCCAGCAACTTCGACAGAGTGCTGAAACGGAAAGAAGCCATCGACAGAAACGTTGGAAGCTAGAGCTGAGGAAAACGACAGAGATGAAAAATAGGGAAAGAATGAAATAATAGAGCATCCACCGCCCCCCAAAGCCAACATCTAAAGCAACAGGTGTCCCACGGAGAGATGAGGACTTATCAGAAAGCCACGGGGCTTTGTCAACAAGGTCTGGAAGCGAGCTGCCAAGTCTGGGAAGGTTTTCATGGGGGCGGGGAGGGGGTGCAGAGTGAGGTGGTCTAAGTGTGCGACTTCCTGAAAACAAGTTAACGAAGCTTAAAAGATGTAAAAACTAAATTAATTTTTTAAGCTCTTCATCTCCACTATCCATTGTCTGGGCTAAGCTTTTTTTTTTTTTTTAATGACTTTATTTTTTCAGAGCAGTTTTAGGCTTGCAATAAAATTGAGAGGAAGGTTCAGGGATCTCCCACCTACCTCCTGTCCCCACACACGTACCATCAATGTCCCTCACTAGATGGTACATGTGTTAACAAAGATAAGCCTACACTGACAGGTCATTATCACCCCAAGTCCTTAACTTACACTGGGGTTCACTCTTGGTGGTGTACCTTCTATGGGTTCGGACAAATGTTTAATGACGTATATGTCCATTATTATAAAATCATAAAGAGCATTTTCACTGCCCTAAAATTGCTCTGTGCTCCGCCCATTCACCCCCCCTTCCCATCACCCCCCTCCCCCCGCACCCCTGACCTTTTTACTGTCTCCGTGGTGTTGCCTTTTCCGGGATGTCACATGGTTGGAATCACACGGCGGGTGGCCCTCTCAGACTAGCTTCTCTCACGGGGTAACATGCAGTTACGGTGCCCCCATGTCTTTTCACGGCTGAGTGACTTGTTCTCTTCGGTGCAGAATGACATTCCCTTGTCTGCATGGACCGGTTTGTTTCCCCGTCGCCCACTGAAGGGCACAAGGGCATCGTGGTGGCCATGACGTTTTCACAGCAATCAAGAACAAAGCTGCTATAAATATTCATGAGCAGGTTTTTGGGGATGTGTTTGTTTGTTTGTCTGTTTCATGAGCAGCTTCTAGTGTGGACATGAGTTTTCAGCTTCTTTGGGTAAATACCAAGGAGCACGATTGCTGGGTTGTGTGGTGAGAGTGTGTTTAGTTCTGTCAGAAACCACCGAACTGTCCCCCACAGGGGCCGCACCCGAGTCCTGTGGCTCCACGTCCTCTCCAGCATTCGTGGTGCCAGCCATCCCAATAGGTACGTGTTGGGGTCTTGTTCTCATTTTCATCTCCCTGATGACATGTGATTTGGAGCATCTTTTTACTTGCTTACTTGCCATCTATATGACTCCTTCGGCGAGGGTCTGTTAGGGCCTTTGGCCCATTTTTTAATCAGGTCACTTGTTTTCTCATTGTTGAGTTTTAAGAGTTTTTGGATAGCAGTCCTTTATCAGATGTGTCTTTTGCAAATATTTTCTTCTGGTCTGTGGCTTATCTTCTAATTCTCTTGATGATTTTTTACAGAGCATAAGTGTTTATTTTAATGCAGTTCAGCTTATCAGTTATTTCTTTCATGAATGGAGTCTTTGGGGTTGTATCTAGAAAGGCATACTCAGACCTATGGTCATCTAGGTCTTCCCCTACGTTCTCTTCCAGGAGTTTTCGTTTTTCAATCAGGTGTATGATCCATTCTGAGCTAATGAGGCTAAGCTTTTCACAGTATTTATATTATAGACAGTTCAAAATTAAAATTGATAAGGTTGATTGGGATCTCGGACAGCTAGGTATGCCAAGTTCCTTCTAGCACGCTTCACAATAGCCAAGACGTGGAAACAATATAACTGGCAGTCAACAGATGAACAAAGGAAGAAAATGTGATGAATGCACACAACTGAATATCATTCAGCCTTAAAAAAGGATGTAGGTTACATTCTGTTGCATGCTACCACGTGATGAAACCTGAGGACATTATGCTCAGTGACATAAGCCAGCCACACAGTGACAAATACTGCGTGATCCCAGGATGAGGAAACACATAGACACAGAGAGTAGAAGGTAGTCGCCAGGGGTTGTGGGGTGGGAGAAAGCTGCATGGGGAGTTCAATGGGTGTGAACTTCCACTTACACAGCATAAACAGTGTCTGGAGACCTGCTGTGTAGCCCAGTGCCGTTAGTTAACAATACTGCATTGTGCACATAAAATTTAGGGTAGATCTCATGTTGGCTTCTTACCAAAAGAAGGGGAGGTATGAGGAAACTTGTGGAGGTGAAGGATAAATTTATGACCTTAACTGTGATAGTATCTCAGGCATACACCTACGTTCAAACTCATCAAGTTCTATACATTAAATATGTGCATTTCTATACTTCAATAAAGCCATTAAAATAAACAAAACTAATAAGGTGACTATCATACACTTATGCCAAGTTCTTTTTGGAAGAGATTCATATGCGTTCGATAGCAGCCTAGCAGGTACTGGTGTTCAGCAAGGCTGAAGCTGTGTTGTAAACATTTAACACCCTGGTTTGTATTCCTGCCCTCTTGAAGTACAGCAGTATCTCCCCATGGAACAGGATTGCAAAGGTACCAAAGACAAGTTTTTTTTTTTTCAAAAAGCAACTGGAAGTTTATTTAACTACCCCACAAGTACTAGTGACAGAGCCATCACCGCGTTGCGTTGAGGAGACGAGCAGCTGACGTTTCCTGAGCAGCAGCAGCAAGCAGCACTTAACCCTGCAGCTCTTCTCTGGCTGAAGGCTTCGACAAGGAATGTTCTAATGGCTTCCTCTCCAATCACGAAGGAACTGGATGAGGCTTCCCAGGTGGGTCCACCAAAGAACCAAATCAGTCAGTCTACTAAGTACGCTTCCTTGGTTTTATCAAATCAGAGGCTAGAGTTCACCTGACAAGAACGACTGTTTTCTTGTTGGCGTAACTAATAGTTGACTGTTTATCTCAAGGACAGCTGACCCGTGGAAGTGGTTGTTTTTTCGAGGCATTCTGGGATCATCCCAGTATTTCTACCTTCCCAAGACAGAGGAAGGCTTCCTGTCTGCTTAGTTTTAGAGGTCCCATGACCAGATGGGCTCAGAACTATTCTAAGATCTTTAGATGAAGGGGCTGTGCAAAGCACATCCCTCCTAACATAATTATACATGGAATT
Source organism: Lyroderma lyra (assembly GCA_004026885.1). Classification (NCBI taxonomy): domain Eukaryota; kingdom Metazoa; phylum Chordata; class Mammalia; order Chiroptera; family Megadermatidae; genus Lyroderma; species Lyroderma lyra. Next base: position 7,773 of record PVJL010020697.1, read on the forward strand.
TGATGTCAGAAGGCTATCCATGTCCACTCTGATTTTCTGTGACATTGTGATAGAGGCAAAAGGTACATTAAAAGCTTTGGATCTATATTGAGGTCGTAAAACCTCGCCCACAGACAGTTCCTGTCTAGGGAGTCGTATGCCAGAAATAGATCAATAAATGCTATGAAAAGTTCTACAGTATTTCCAACCCACTACACTATTAAGTACAAGTGAAGGCCCACTAGCCGGACATGAAAGCATTCCTGTAACTCTGTATACTATTTACAATTTACTCCCATAAAATCATTTGTTTTCTATTTACTCTCTTGGGAAAATTAATCGAGACATATTACACTTGGCCTCGCATTCGGCCAAAGCACAGTAAATACTATGCATTAGGATAGACTGTCTCATGCAAGAATATTAATGGAAAAATAAACCCCATCTCAGCTCGCCCTGCATGAATACAAAACTGCCTGCCCAGGCAGCCGTTCAGAGAGACAACAAGAACAAAGACAGTAACACGAAGTAATGAGAAATCATACGGAACTAAGGATAATAGTCAATCAGTATAACTTGTACCAAGAAGGTGAGGATACCTGTGTCGACAATGTAACTACCTACCTTAATTCACGAGCATTTAGGCAATACGCACGGTGAGTGGGGGACGCACGTCCAGAAAATACACAGATACACGGAGAACGGGCCAAGCACACAGGAAGGACAGGGAGACCTAATGAGAATTAATGGCGCACCTGAAATGCAGCCAGAGGCGATGCCACTTTATGTTACCCGGACACTTAGAGCCGACCACCGGGCCCCACCGGGCAACAAAGGTTTTGTGGGGACTTGGGTAATCAGAGATGAGATCGATAGCCATAACGAAAGCCACGACATTAATTTTAAAAAGGGTCAAGGACACCAACAAATATATTTACAGATCATTGCCTCAACGTGAGGCCCGCAGAGGCCTAGATGTATCACCGCTTGCAAATTTATTTATAGATCGATGTCTTCATGTGAGAAACAGTTGACTTGTAAACTAAAAATACTGAAAATCACAACAGATAACTATGCCTTTTCTTAACTCTTCTTTGCTGGGCAAGAGATGTCAGCACGGGGCTGTGACCCAGGGACATCTCCTTAGTCATCTGGCAGACGGTGTCACATCGTGAGCTCACCCGACAGCTAACGTGTAATAAACGACGGGCTGGAGGCCCTGTGGACAGCTCAGCTCAGGGCCAACTGTCATTAGAAGCCTCTGGCATGGGAACCTCCTCCCTCGCACAGGGAGCAGAGCAGGGGCTGCAGCTCAGTGCTGGGCCCCGGGCTCCACAGAAAATGTGGCTTCGAAAGTTCATTTCTGCCCCCACACGATCTGTCTGCAGAGTCCACTGAGTCCTTCATTCACTCCTGTGTTCAGTCACCCAACAAATACTGGGGGGCCTACGGTGAGCCAGGAATTGGGCCGCGGGTGGGGCTACGAGCGGGCGCAGAGGACACCAGAGTCCAGCCTCCTCCCTGGGCACACACAAGGCCCAGCATGGGAGAGGAGGGGACGCAGGGAAGCTGTCTCTGAGCAAAGCAGGAGGGAGAGCGTTCCAGCTGGGGGACATGTGAGAAGTCAGGGAGCAGGACCCCCCCGCGGGTGTGCTGACAAACCCAGGATCCGTGGGGCGGCGTGGGGCGGCGCAAGTGGGCTGAACTGCATGGGCAGGGTCTTGTGTCCCAGGGAGGACTCAGCCTGGGTCTGCAGGGGACCCACCCGAAGACCTTAAGCAGGACCATGGCAAGGGAAGGGTTAGGCTCAGAGCCAGCACCCCGCAGCAAGGGTCAGAGGGAACTGGAGGGGGCCCGGTGGGGTCCGCACTGGGACCGTGGCCACAAAGACAGAAAGGAAGTCCCGCAGCGCTGGCTTTTACCAAGGGTTGTCGGGTAGGGTGGGTGCCAGGGAAGAAGGCGGCGAAGGAAGCTGAGGAAGGGGGTGTGGGTGACCCTGCAGCCAGGGCTCCTGTGCCCCGGGGTCTCTGTGCTGATCTTCCACCTCGCAGATGGGCGACATGAAGACCTGAGACTAGCCGGTGAAGGAGAGGGTGTGGGGCAATGTCAGCGCAAGGTGGCGCCGCTTGGGGTTGGAAAGCTGGCGTTACCTGTTAATGAAAAGAGATATTTACACACTTTCCCAAAGCAACTTCCAGGATGAAAGAACCTGTGAGACATTTGCACGGCCCTGCAAACGCATACACACACACACACACACACACACGCACACACACGCACGCACACACACACGCGCGCACACACGCACGCGCACACACATGCGCGCACACACACACAAACACACACATGCGCACACACACGCAAACACACGCGCGCGCGCGCGCGCACACACGCACGCACACGCACGCATGCATACACACATGCACACACATGCGTGCGCACGCACGCAGGGATGTTTGCTGCAGCATTTTTGATAGTGAAAAAATGATACATGTTTTTAAAAGGAAACAAGTCCTCACCATTCGCAGATGGTTGCACAAATCATGCCCAGAAAGCCATTGAAAGGAGTGCAGGGGCCCGAATCAGTGACTCCCAGAGGCCAACGGCGGAATCCCCCTGGGAGGAGGGTGGGTCCCTGGAGGGCCTGAGACGCCACATTCCTAACAGGCCTGGGACCCCCGGGGCATGCTCCTGCCGGCACCCAGATTCCTGATGCGGAGCAAGACCTAAGCCGTACATCCCAAAAAAGGCGGAAACCACCAACAGTGTACCCTACTTTGGTTAAAAAAATGTAACAGCAACGCAGGCTAGGATCTGCATTACACATCGGGAAGGAAGAGTTCATGGCGGACACCCCCTTCCACATTATGTAGACGGTTATAGAAGTTCCATTCTCACAGAACTAAAAAAACAGCATTTTAAAATAATAAATTGATGCATTGAAACCGATAAACAAAGCCAAGTGTGTGAACGTGGGTTATGGATGTTTGTGTCCCCAGATTCACAGGTTGAACCCCAATCCTCAAGGTGATGGTGTTAGGAGGTGGAGCCGTGGGAAGGTGACAGGGTCATGGGGCTGGGACCGAGGGAGCTCCCCGTCCCCTTCCACCACATGAGGACCTAGTGAGAAGGTGCCCCTCACCAGACACAGATCTTCTGGGGCCATCCTGTCGACTCCCCGCCTCGGAGCCGTGAAGCCGCACCGTGTGTGGCATTGTTACAGTAGCCCCAACGGCCAGGACAGTGAGTTAAAAGGTCCCGCTTTAAATTGTGCATCACCTTACTCTTAACAGATCATTCACACTATTATTCTTAAAGAGGTGTCAGGCAAGGCCCCAACCAACAATGTTCCCTGCTGGGGGACATGTCTGCGTGTCCACCCTGCCCCACCTGGGTCAGTCCTGCGAGCAGGGCGCTCTCTTCCGAAGGGAGAGCGTTTAGGTCATTCCCTCTCACACTCTCACCCGCTTCGCGCTTCCCACGGCTCCCAGGATGAACACAGAGTGTGGCACCAGTCGCCACATCTTTCTCGCCTGGCCCCTGCCCACCTCCCGACCCATCTGTTGCACGCACAGGCACACACAGGAACACGCACGCTCACACGTACACACACAGGCATGGGCACACACCAGCACTCTGGCCGGACGACATGCCATGTGTCCTATTGCGCATGCATCAGCCCGTATCACCAAAGTTCTCTTTTAGGTTTGCAACCAGACGGTAATGTCTCCTACTTCCCCGCGCTCAGCCCTTCATCACCCGGACAGGAGAAATAGAACTTCTCTCCACCAAGTGCCCTAACTCCCAGGAAAGGGGACGGGGGCGGGGCCTGGGGGGATCTGGGGTCGGGTCTGGAGCGGGGTGGGGCCTGTGGGGGACCTGGGGCAGAACCT
>PVJL010020698.1:0-11646 GCA_004026885.1 Lyroderma lyra
CAATGAAAAGTATGCTTTGGAGCTTAATCTATGAAAGTATTGAAAGCATTTTGTGAACTGTAGGATAGCTGCCTCAAATGAAAAGCTAATAATTACACCTCTATTACCTTTAACATACATACCCTTTTATTATTTCTTGGTGATTTTTTAGTCAGTTGACCCAAAATTACTTCCACTAACCTGTGCATGCTATTGAAGTTGGTTTATTCCCAAAAATAAAAATGAGATCATCTAGGTACAATAATCATAAAAATAATTATAAATAATTGTGCATCAAGATTCAGGTTTATAATGTTTATATTATTATTTCTAAAATTTATCTTTAGCTCTAAGCAGTTGCATTTGCACTGTGCAAGTTAGAATTATGGTGAACTAAGGCAGTAGTAGTTCAGTAGATTTCTAATCATAAAAGCATTTTATTTAAGAATTTTGCTTTATGTTATGAGTGTATTTTATCTGTTCTAGGCTTTCATGACAATGATAGGCACTGTATGATGAAAAGACCTCTGCAGTGCATCTTTATAAATTCTATTTCACTGTATTATTTCAGTGATACCAAAGGATATTTATTGCATGGCAGTGACATACTTACATATTAGTTATAGAAATTCCACAAGACTGGTGGTCATAGCAACACGTGATAATTGAATTATCTAATTAAATTAAATGACTTCTCTTGCAGCAGAAATAAAGCTGACTTTTGAAATCTGGGTGGAAAACAGTATTATTTTTCTGAGATCCAAAGAGGAGAAATCAAGCCACTGATCTCTTTAATATATTTCTCAGTTTAAGGAGTGCAGCTTTCCCATAATTAATGTATTATTAATCACAATAGAAATTTGTTCAGTGAGTTATTATTTATAATAAAAATAAATTTAATTCAAATTAAGGATACTAAAAGCCTCTACATTGCTGATGAAACTTCCAGTTTTGTAAATTGTATTATCACTTGAAGAATGCTGACACTTGAAATTAAGCAGAAATTAAATGACTATTTCAAAACATTGGTGAAAATAATTTTCCTAGAAATTTAAAATGTAATGCTAAAAATTTATATAGAACTTAATTTTCATAATAATCAATAAATAGTAGTATAGCATAAAGAGAAACAATATGGTATTTTAGACCTAAGGGAGGTTAAACTTTTCTTAATGAAAGAGAAAAACTTTTCACGAATAACAAAAACATTCCAGGAGTTTGTATTGCATCACATTTTGAAAATGTTTAGTACTGCATTTATTGTTTTAAAGGTGATGGAAAGAGAAGTCACATTAGGTGATGAACTTATTATACATAAAGTTGACAATGCACTGTAGAACTGTATGCCTGAAACCTATGTAATCCTTGCTAACAGATGTCACCCCAATAAGTCTAACAATAAAAATGAATTAAAAAATATATAATAGTATTGAAACTGGTATTTTTCACTGTTGCCAAAGCAGGTACAGATAGTAACAAGGTGTCCATAGTGGTATGCACCTTAGAGTGATGTAACTGTTTATTCAAAGGGATTTAATAATTTAATATACCTGGCAAACACTCATTTCTAAGTTAAAATATATGACTGTCTATAACTTTGACTTGCCCAAGCTTATGCAACTAACTATAGGAAATCTGAAATAAGAGCTCAGATGCCAGATATCTCACCTGAACTCTCCTCACCATTCTACAAGTCTGATGGTCTGATAAAACTTCCATACCAACTTTTTTAACTGTGGTCATTATGAACTTGGTTGATGTTTGTCCTCTCAGATGTTTTCTTATTCTTACACTGCCTTCTCCATAACTACCCACTCGATCAATGTTGCTTGGGCACCTATATTACCATTTAAAATGTGGGGAAATACTAACATTTCTTAAAAGTCCTGAGTCATGGGTTAAGATAAAACAGAGAAAAAAAGTTTCACAAAATGAGGAAAATTGCATGTTAGTCAAAATATTTCCCAAATGAAAAATTGTACAGAAAATGTATCTTCTAAAGTTAAATTTGGCTCTGATTTCAATATAGCCTTATTTAAAAGTATTTAAAACTATATTCTACACAAAGCAAACATATTATCAATTTTCCAGCTTCCTAGGTAGATTAGCTGACAGAATAATAAATGCTATGAAAATGTTTAACTGGAGACTTTGCTGAATTGTTTTTAAACAACTTGAAATTTCATGTGATTTGATTATTTTGAAGCATATACATTACATATAATTCTATACTGTAAAATTATGTAGACTAAATACTTGGTGTTGTTATTTAGGGTGATGTTTTTAGAATTATTTGAGGAGATGTATTTAATATCTGTCTTTCCGTAGCATGTTTTAATGTAATGCTTAAAGTGAACCATTCAAGACTTATTTTATTGGGTGATATTGTTTAGTGATTGCGCCAAATTTTCATTTCTGGTGTTTGGAAATGTGGTATGAGTTTTAATTTTGGGCTAAAGAGGAAATAATCATATTATGCTGATATACTTTTTATTAGAAATGACTGAAAATTTGAATGTAAAACTTGACCTTAAATGCTACACACATTACAAATGCAATGCAATCACATCATTATCAAATAGTAAGTTCAATAACAAATATTACCACACTCTCATCTCCCAAAGACAATCATAGTTAACATATTATATATTCTTTCAGTTTTCAGTTTCCAGTGCTTTCCCCTGTACTAAAATTAAGGTGAGAGTGCAGCATGTCGATACAGTTCTCTCTTGCTCCATGTTTCCCCCTTTCTCTCTACCTCTACCTCTCTTCATGCTATCTATATTTATATATATATGTATAATACACAGGCACAAATAAGCATATATTCAAACATACATATTTTTATTATTTAAAATAAGAGATTAAATAATATATTTGGTAACCAGGTCTTTTCACTCAACAATATATAATGAACATATTTCCACACTATTTTACCTTTCTAATAGCAGTTATAGCTGTGAATATATAACCTCTGGTATTAAAACTAGCATTTATTTTACATTTGGGGGCAATTTTTTTCTTACAAATGTTTACTGTAGTTAGTAACAATACCATCATCCATGTAATCACTTGTTATCAGAGATGGCAAACTTCATTAAATTTTTTTTAAATCATAATATTTAAGGAGGTCGTCAAACCGCTTTTATCTAGTGCTGTCAGAAAACCAAGCAGGCTTTGTGAAAGTCACTCTGGAGATTTACACTATGAGACTGAATCTCCTTGGTGCAATGTGTGTACAAGATAGGAAAGATGTCATGGTCCACTTTATAAGGTCACATCAGTGTTATGGATAAATGAAAGAAATTTCATAAATTAAACCAGAAGCCTTTTATACTACCTGAACTATAAGTGGTAGAATGGGAGATGTTTAACAGGCACAAAATTTTAGTTTTGCCAGAGAAAAAGAGTTCTGGAGATTGGTTGCACAAATTGTGAATGTGCTGGCAGTATGAACTGTACACTTAAAAATGGTTGGAATGGTCATTTTATGTGTGTTTTACCCCAATCTTTGAAAATTTCATGGCAAAACAAATATAAACAAAACAAAAACTACTCTTTCATCTGTAAGAGACAGATGTAGAGAAAATTTACCCCTAATTATAGAATGTCTGATCAACTTTCCCAACCCAGATGACTCATCATTGATTAAATTGCAGTCACTAAGGGAATGTCACAGGCTGATGAGCTTAGACGTGGATTGACTACTGAGTAACAAAGAAATGATTCAACTAAACCTTCTAAAAACACTTTCAGATTTTTTTTTTAATATTCTTTCCCACTCAAATTTTTTTGAGATGAGCTTTAGGGTTCTTTATAAGCATTAAAAGCAAAATTATGATTCTTGGTAGAACTGCAGTAATCATTCACAATCATAAAATCTGTTGGCTAGAAAAAGATGAAACCAATTCCTTTCCAAAGAATGATTAATGTTCACTTATAGTTTTGTATATATGTATATCCATTTAACTTTTTAAAAATAATTAACCCTGTGATATTGATGGAGCCCTTCTGAGGAAAATCTCCTGTGATCCCTACCCACCTTACACTCAGTTACTCTCTTTACACACTGCTATTGTATGCTAGAGAACCATTTTATAGGCCTAACCTTTGTAAGTGTATGCATGCATTTCCTCAAATTAATAAGAGATTCTTGAGGACAGTAACTATACTTTATACATTTTGGTATTTCTAGTTTATCAGTGGGATCTGAATAAATATTCTTTCAGTGATAAAAGAGCAAGTTACAAATATAATGTAAAGAGTGTATTCATGTTTGTATATAGTATGTATATGAACTAGGACTTATCATTTGATGAAATTATATGAATAATTATATAAGAATTATTAAAATGGTATCAATTATTATAATAAATTGCAAATAGATTAAATTTTTGCATTAAATATTATATTGTATTTTTCAGTTCTAAACAAAATAAAAAATGTTAAGTATGGAAAAGCATGTGTGTGTGTGTGAGAGAGAAAGAGATTGTATTAACCTTGAAGATATTACAAATAATATTCTCAATTAAATAGATGGAGCTGTATCAAGAGAATTTCTTTCTCTTTTTTTGGTTTTCTTTCTGTGAAGACACTATGTGACAGCAACAAAAAAGGAGGAAGAGAAAAGGAAGGAAGGAAGGAAGGAAAGAGGCCAGCATGCCAGATTAGGGCTCACTGGCTTATTCAGTATAAAGAATGAGTCTCAGGTCCAATTATCTTTTTACCAGAGCTGAAATTCAGATATGCCAAGTGCAGATGCTAAACCAGGCTCTCAAATTATACCTCAGTTCTGGTGAGCAGAGTGTATGGGTTCTCTGTGGCAACTTTGAACTCATTATTAGATCTAAAACTCAGCATTACACCCATTACAAAAAAAAATAACAGGCCCCCAATAGAATCATTTGCTACCACACTAGCATACCAAGATTTAACTGCAATTTTAACCTCCCCAAGGAATATGAACATTAAACCATCGATCTGAAGTTTCATGATGAACATTAGTGAGGTATCTGCATGAGAAGACCCATGCTGTCCCGCTCTTCTCCAAAGACATTATATACATAATAATAGTTGCCTTCTGTTTTCTTTCCAGAAATTCCAAACTGTATGTCAGGCACATGCATAAACAGAAGTACAGTGAATTGTCAAGAATGCTACAAGCATGTTTCTTTGTCAAAGGGGTCAGAAAAGTCTTCAGGCAGAGCTGCAGTTCAGTCAATCACCTCCAGCTGCAAACAGCTTCATATGAGTTTCTACGAAGTTGCCACAAGACTTGCTGGTGTATACTGCTCTGTACTTTCAGATTGTTACACAGTGAAGGACAGTGGAAGTCATTACTTTGTTCAGCCATATGCAATCTATTTCAGTAGCTAAGTGCATGGTGGGCTACTTGCCATAGACAGGGATCCATGAGCTGCTGGAGGAGTTCATGTCTTGGGTGCTCAAGCACAACCAGGGTGGGCCACTCAAGTAGGACTGATGGAAGTTGGATGTTCCTAGAGTTCAGATGGAATCTCTTGGAGGGTACAGTTCTGTCTTCAAGTATAGACTACCTTTCACAGTTTGTGTGAACTTTAGTAACATGCGAGCTAGGAACAGGGTGACCCTCCGACCACTCTTCCCATGCAGGTGCCATTCTGCAATCGGAGTTCCACTTATTTTGATGTGCTATATTTGACATAAAAAGTGCTAATATGATTTTAAGTTCATTTTCACTTTATGATTGCCTTTTATCTTTTACCTGTTTAAATTATAATTGATATTCAATATCATATTAGTTTTAGATGTATATAGTGGCTATACATTTTTATACCTTACAAAGTAATCCCCATGTTAAATCTCATACCCACCTGACACCATACACAGTCATTACAATATTACTGACCACATTTCCTATGCTGTAGCTTACATCCCCATGGCTATTTTGTAACTGACAATTGGTACTTCTTGATCACTTCAACTTAATGACAAAAAGAAGGCTATTCAATCTCTAAAATATAACACTAACTAAAATTTTTGTTTCAGTAAAATTGGTACAAATGACAATTTCCAATTAGTATGGTACAAAATATCTTTTCAAAAAGTTTATCATTAGGGGAGAGAGAAAGATGATGGATCAGGTGAACACTGCCTTTACAATCTAGCCAGATCACATCAATGTTGCAGACAAATAAGGGAACAGTCAAATTTGGGAAACATTGGAGGATTGACTGAGTAGAGCCCTGACATCTGAGGATATAAAGAAGAAAGCCCAATTGAGATTGGTAAAAAAACAGGGTGACCTCAAACCCACACATAGTGAGGTTGGTCCAGGATGGAAACCTAGGGTGAGAGGCTCTCACAGAGGAGTGCTGCAATATAGCCAGACACCACAGAAAAATCAACTGGGTAGAGAAAGAGATATACTTAGTACTATCATAGGTAAAGCCCTAATGCCACAGAAAAAGAACTAAACAAACAAAATGAGTATGTTAGGATTCAAAGCCACTGAGAAAGATGAAAAATTTTTCTAGAAACCTAGAAATGTATGAACTAAGCAACACGTAATACAAGGCTGTCATTCTAAAGACTCTCAGAAAAATGAAAACATATTGGCAGAAAAACATAGCTGAGATGAATGATCTCAGAAAGTAAATTCATGAACAAAGGAAACATTTTCACAAAGAAATTGAAATTATAAAGAAAAATTACATTGAAATTTGAGAGATAAATAATACCATAAAAGAAGTGAATAATGAAATAACTGCCATAGGTAACAGGGCCAATCACATGGAGTAAAGAATTGGTGATACTGATGATCAGAACATGGAAACAACACAGAAAAAAAATAATATAGGGACTACAGAGTCAAAAGAACTGAAAGAACTCTACAAGAACTATGTGACTCCACTGAAAAGAACAATATTAGAATGTTAGGCCTAAAAAAAGTGAAAAAAAAAACCCAACAACCCTACAGAGAACATACTCAAACAAATAGCAGACAAGAACTTTCCAAACCAATAAAAAGGTGTGGACCTCTAAATTCAAGAAGAAAATGGGTTCTCTAGCTACCTGGACCCTAACATATCTTCTCCAAGACATATTATACTGAAGATGTCAAAAACCAAAGACAAAGAGACAATTCTCAAGGAAGCCAGGGTAGGGCAGGGAACTATAACCTTTAAAGGAAAACAAATCAGGTTATCATCATACTTCTCAGCAGAAATTCTATAAACCAGGAGAAAGTGGAATCAAATATTCAAAATAGTAAAAGAGAGAAACTTCCAGTTAAGAATAGATTATCTGGCAAACCTATTCTTCAGATAATGAAGGAAGAATATAGATTTTCTCAGACATACAGAAGCTGAGGGAATTCTCCAGCACAAAGCCATCATTTCAGAAAATACTGATGGAGGCTTTTCGACATGAGACAAAAAATCAGAAATAAATGGAATAGAGTTGGGTTGACCAATAAACAAACAAACAAATTAATAAAATAATAAAAGGAAGACGTAATGGCCAAAAGAAATCCTCAACATATTAATAATCATTCTAAATGTAAATGGAAAGAACTCACCAATAAAAAGGCAAACAGTAGTACACTGGATTGAAAAACAAAACCCATCCACATGCTGTCTCCAAGAGATACACCTCAGCCATAAGAATAAACACAAACTCGGAGTGAAAGGATAAACAACAATGTTCCAGGCAAATGGCTTCATAGAAAAGCAGGAGATACTGTATCGATATTTGATGAAACAAATTTCAGATAAAAAAATTAACAAGAGGAGTTCCCTGATGGTGTAGTGGCTTAAGGCTTCAGCGTTGGCACTGTCAGCACTGCGGCCTGGGTTCGATTCCCAGTCAGGGAGCTACCCACATACCAAAAAAAAGCAAAAAAAAAAAAAAAAAAATTAACAAGAGACAAAGATAGAAATTTCATAGTGATAAAAGGGACAATACAACAACAAGAAGACTTGAAACTAATTAATACACATACTCCCAATCAGGAAGCACCAAAATATACAAAGCAACTACAAACAGATCTGAAAGGAAAAACTGACAAAAACACAATCATGGTAGTGGACCTAAACAACCACTTGACACCATGGACAGATCATCCAAGCAGAAAATAAATAAGGAAATATCAGCTTTAAGTGACACATTACAACAACTGGACATAATTGATATTCACAGGGCACTTCATTTGACAGAAAAAGGCCTATACCTTCTTTTCTAGTGCACATGGAACACTCTCAAGGATAGATCACATACTGAGAAACAAAGCTAGCCTCAGCAAATTCAAGACTAAAATCATACCAAGTGTATTCTCAGATCACAAAGCTTTGAATTTGGACATCAAGTTCAGAAATAAAGCAGAAAAAAAAATATACATGGAGATTAAAAAACATCTTATTTAAAAATGACTGGATCAAAGAAAAAATAAGAGATTAAAAAATATATAGAGGAGGGCAAGATGGTGACTGGAGAGGAGGTCCCTAAACGTTCTCTCAGAAAACACAATTAAATGACTGTTCAGAAGCTAAGAAAGAAAAGCCCGAGTGACATACTGACAACTAAGAAATCCATGCATCACAAGAAAATCCCTGAAGGTTAAAAAGACTGGACCAAGTGGGAGAGAAGAGAGGGAACAGAGACAGACCACGACCGGACCCCATCGCTGCTGACCGAAAACCTGGAAAGAAATCAGGGAGTAGTATCATACATGGGAGGGAGGCAGCCATGAGGCGACAAGAGTGAAAGCCACAGTGGTGGAATGCTGGGAGACTGAGAGGGAGCTGGACCTAAAAGCAGCGAGTTAGAGACAAAGCCTGGGAGCAACAGGAGTTCACTGGTGGTATAGTGGCTTAAGACTTCGGCACTGGTGCTGTCAACGCTGTGGCCTAGGTTCGATTCCCAGCCAGGGAACTACCCACATATAAAAATAAATAAAAATAAAAAATAAAAAATAAATTAAAAAAGCTTGGGAGCAAGATTTTGAAACTCAGAGTAACAAGTAAGCTAAGTAAGGATTCTAAATGGCTACAGGCCATAAGGTGCCAGATACAGCACCTCAGCTCCTGGCACCCTCATGGCATGCAACATGCACTCAGGCAGTGCCCTCACAGGACATGTGGTTCACATCCCATGGCATGCACACTCCTGCTGCCCTTGTGCAGCCAGTGGCATCAGATCCGTGACTTTAGACCCATGGCTTGGGTGTGCATCCATGATCTCGCCAGGTGCTTACAGTGCCCTCATGGTGCCCTCACATAGCTCATGCTGGCGACTTGGCCCTGAGAGGCTGCTGTGGAGACCCATCGTTGGAACACGTCCCCGGGTAAAATGCTGCTGAGAAAAGAGATGTGGATTTGACAGCATTCACCCCAGTGAGGGAGAGTGGCCTTGGCCTGCACCCCATAGACCTCCTGGATTTCCCACAGCTTCCCCAGCAAAGCACAGGAGGTAGAGCCATCCCAGCACACATTTTGTTAGCCTCCCTATTCTCCTATAGCCTCCCCAATAAACTGGAGGAAGGGGAGAGATCATGGACCAATGTGCCATGCCCCCAAGCACTGTTGGAGAACAGAGATAAGATTTAAACACCTCAATGCTCTCCCAAAACTTGTGCTATCCCTCACTGCCACCTAGGGTCTTTTCTACAGCAAAATACCATCAAAATATCAATCAGAGTAAGAAACAGAACTCCTGAGCTCTGCTGAAAACAAAAGCCCTCATGACAAAGAAGAACACAACAGACAATATGAGTACCTTAGGATTTAAAGTTGCAAAGAAAATAAGATGAAAAACCTCCAGAAAAGGATCTTGTAGACCTTGAATTTTATGAACAAAGAGAGATTATAAAGTAGTCATTCTAAATGTTATGAGAGAAATGAAAACAGAGTGGCAGAACACAATCACTGAGATGCATTATCTCAGAAAGGAAATCTGTGAACAAAAGGTACTTAAGAAATTCAAAATATAAAGAAGAACAAGATAGAAATTCAAGAGATAAATAATACAATAAAAGAAGTGAAAAATGAAATAACTGCCACAGGAAACAGGACCACCAGAAATCCTCATATATAAATCACCTCTCTAAATGTTAATGGACTGAACTCACCAATAAAAAGACACAGAGTAGCAGACTGGATTGAAAAACAAAACCCATCCATATGTTGTCTTCAAGAGTTACACCTCAGCCATAAGGACAAACACAAACTCAGACTGAAAAGATGGGAAACAATACTCCAAGCAAATGGTAACCAAATAAAAGCAGGAGTTACCATACCAGTATCTGATGAAGTAAACTTCAGGTAAAAAAAAAAAATAACATGAGACAAAGATGGACATTACATAGTGATAAAAAGCACAATACAACAACAAGAAGACTTGACACTAATATATATGCTCTCAATCAGGAAGCACCAAAATACACAATGCAACTACTAACAGATCTGAAAGGAGAAACTGACAAAAGTACAATCATTGTGGGAGACTTGAACACCCCCTTAACAACCATGGACAGAGCATCCAAACAGAAAATAAATAAGGAAATATCGGCTCTAAATGACACATTACAGCAATTGGACATAACTGACATTTCAAGGACACTTCATCCAGCAAAAAGAGACTATACCTTCTTTTCTAGTGCACATGGAATATTCTCAAGGATAGATCACATGCTGGGACATAAAAGTAGCCTCAGCAAATCAGAAGATTGAAATCATATCAAGTGGATTCTGAGGCCACAAAGCTTTGAAATGGGAGATCAACTATAAAACGAAAGCAGAAAAAACACCCATAGATGTGGAGATTAAATGACATCATATTAAAAAAAAAAAAAAAGAACAGGTTCATGAAGTCTTCCTTGAGTCCTAGGCCTATCAGTTTAGTACCAATGTCTTCTATACAGTTTATTGTTGCAGGTCTTATATGAAGGTCTTTAATCCATTTTGAGTTAGTTTTTGTACATGGAGAGAGTTTATCGCTCAGGTTCATTCTTTTGCATATGTTTTTCCAGTTTTCCCAGCACCACCTACTAAAGAGGCTGTCTTTTCCCCATTGTATGTTTTTTGCTCCTTTATCAAAAATTATGAAATGCAAATCAAAACCACAATGAGATACCACCTCACAACTTTTACAATGGCTGTTATCAACAAGACAAGGAATAACAAGTGGTGGAGAGGATGTGGAGAAAAAGGAACTCTGGTACAGTGCTGGTGGGAATGCAAACTGGTACAACCACTGTGGAAGACAGTGTGGAGGTTCCTCAGAAAATTGGAAGTGGAGCTACCATTTGACCCAGCAATCCCCCTTCTGGGGATCTACCCAAAAAAACCTGAAAACCTTTGTCCGCAAAGACTTATGTACCCCATGTTCATCGCAGTGCAGTTCACAGTGGCCAAAACATGGAAACAATCCCCTGTGACAGAGGATTTGATAAAGAAGCTCTGGTACATATAGACAATGGAATATTACTCAGGTATAAGAAAAGATGAAATATTGCCATTTGCAACAAAATGGATGGACCTGGAGATCATCATGCTTAGTGAAATAAGCCAGACAGAAAAAACAAAGAACTGTATGACTTCACTCATATGCGGAATATAAAACTGAAAGCAAAGAAAAAAAGAAATGAACAAACAAATAACCCATGGACACAATCAATAGTTTAATGTTTAT